>JAHDVE020007483.1:0-124267 GCA_022606495.2 Halesus radiatus | reverse complement strand
TTTTCTGTGCAGTGTCTGCAGTAACGAGTGAAATGTTCGTTCCTTACCGGACCATCAGAGATTGGGCTAAAGTGAGCTGACCACATTATTTATTTAAATAACAAAAATAAAAAAATCAACTTACTAATAATAAATCAGGAATGTCCTCAGTACAAAAGATTTGATTAAGATCACTATTAGAATATGGTATTATCGGATGGGGCAATGGTATTGATAATATTCTTAATTTACTCATTAGAACACAAAAAAACCATCATGAAGATTATACTTAAATTCCCTGTAAGAACTAGCACTGAGTTAACATTATGTCAATAAAACAATACTATTTTACATTCATAAATACAAAAAAAAACAAGAAATAAAAATAATCACACATATTAGAAACACTAAATCTCAGAGTCAAAAATACATTCAACAAGTAACCACAAACACAACATTTGAACAACAACAAAATTTTATACTATGGTACATAACTCTACAAAAAAATCCCACCATCCTTTAAAAATCACAACATCCATAATAAATTTAAAAATCAAATAAAACACTGGATACGTTACATAGGGAGATCTGAAATAGAAAATATATTAACACCAAATACAGACTAAAGCCGTAACCACACAACTGCTCTTAAAACACCTAACCTTAGAATTATTTTAATTGTTTTCATCAAGCAAATCAATTTAATATAATCTAATTAAATATTTTTCAAATGAAATCCTCAGCACGGGAAATCCCAGAGACGACAAAATTATTTGATGTTTTGTTATAAAAAAAAGAACATAAAAAACATTATTATTATCTAAAACTGCACAAGAATAGCGTAAATACACATTTTTTATGTACCGTATGTAACATAATTTGGCGAAAGTGTGCAATATTTGGTTTAGAGTTAAATCCAATATTTACAGACTTTTTAAAATGCTTTAATGCTTTTATAACGGTTCATTCTTAGATTTATTCCTCTCAAGATTTTAACTATATGATTAAAGAAAAGCGAATGTACCAAAATTTCATGCAATATTAGAATACAGTCTATAAATATTGTATGTTTTCTCACATACAATCGCTATAACGTATGAAAACGTCATTTCATGCTCTGATAATCATTTAAAAGTTGTTAGTCTTCAATTTTTCTCGTAAAAAAACTAGCCAATTCGTAAAAAGACCGACGGGTGATGCAAACATCGGCATTCTTCGAAACGCGTATTCAATTTTTTAATTTAAAATCAAAAATGTTTACATTGGTCATTATTACATTCTGCTAGTTTTGTATGAACTTGTTGGAAACATCATGTAAAAAGAAATTCATTATTACAATGCCATTTATCTGATGTGGAAATAACTGAAAGAGTAAACCATCGATTTATTGTTTGGTTGGTAACATTCTTTTCATTAGTGATCTATACCACCATTTTGCAGCAAATACTAGAAGTGACAAAATAACTATTACAAATAACTTAAGTACCAAAATAAATAAAGTACGCGACAATCTGCCTTGCAGAGTGGCGAAATTAGGAGAAAATAATTAAATTGATTTGGAAACGATGACATTTAAAAAAACTTTGTTCCTGAGTGAAGTATCAGTATCGCCCTAGAGAAGGGCAATCAGAAATAAAATGTTTTTAAAAATGTCTTAGCTTTTTTATAAAACGGATGGAAAAATATGTTTAAGGCGCGTACGGTTTTCAGTTAAGAATTGATATTTGTCTTTTTCTTTTATGATTTGAATTATTGAATTTTTAATGTACAGATTTTTAAACGTAGGCACTTGAAATTAATCTAATAGGCGATCCGTTGGGTAGTCCGAATATTTTTTTAGCATAATTTTAATTATTATTTTTTGAACAATTTCTACTGAAAGAAGGTTAGTTTTTTATGCGGATCCCCAAATAATGATAGCATATTGTAGAGTGGATTGAACTAAGGAATAGTGTATTGAGTATAGATTTTTTAACGATTAAAAATTTCTAAATTTTAAAAATAAATATATAAGTTTTTTAACTACTTGACATATTTGGTCTTTCCATTTCAAATTTTTATCGATGATTACTTCTAGGTATCTGATTTTATTGGTCGTTTTTAGTATTGTGCAGCTTGAAGAGCAATCCATTTTATTGTGACTTTTAGAATTGTCATGTATGACGATTTTAAAGTTTTCAGGGGTATTTTTCACTATTTAAGGAAACTAAATTAATATTGAAAAAACTCTTGAGAGTGTTCATGTCTTCTGTGGATTTTAATTTTACTTTTTCCCAACTCTTTTCACTTATTATTAATACTGTCGGCATATGAAGTAATTTTGCCATGTAATGGTAAAAAGAAAATGTCGTTAACATATATGGTAAATAGGATCGGTCCAAGCACTGTACCTTGAAGGATTCCAAAGTAATATAAGGATAGAATCATAATTCATGTACATATATGTACATTTTAGATTAAAAAAAGTTTAAATAAGCATATTAATAAGAGTATTTTTTAGCGGAGTAAACTTTTGACGGAGTTCTTATTGGTACTTTTTATTATTCCTTTTTTGTGCTTTACAAAGATTGTTTACTTTAGAAGTACTGATCATTTTCTATATTGGTTTGAAGACGTTTAACATTGATTTCCATTTTCAGTTTACCCGTACTTTTAGTAAACATGTTGGATACATTATAAATATTTAAAGTAATCTTCATAATTAACACTTTCATCGATCTTTGTCTAACGTTCTTCACGAATATTGCATAGATTTTAATTGGTTTATATATTCAATTTAATTTATTGACATGAAACGGGCAGTTTCATAAATGCCGACGTGTTAGCGTTGACTGTGCCACAGGCAAATACATACCTTGCAGCAAGCATTCTTCGTGATAACGATTTGAATAGTTCCAATTCGCCGCAATTGCCTCTCAACACGCCCGGTGCGATGCGCGGTCAGGTGAGCTGGTGAGCAGGTGAGCCAGGCCCAATTAGGTAGAGAAAGAAACCGACAGAATCACGTAAGAAACGCGAAGAAATTTACGCAATTATGGATCTTTTCTTTCATTTACTCATCTGATCATACCTCACGAACTATGGTTTTAGACTCGGCTGAAATAATGGCGAACATTTCCACTTAGTTTGGAGTTAATATGTGGTTCTTTAAATTAAAAGCTATGAGGATATATATTGCTTACATTCTTTAGGATGATTGGGAAAATGAACTTCATACTATTTTTAATTAATAAATTGTAAAATAACACAAACTAATTAAATAAAATTTACTAGCTCATGTCGAGATTTAAACCCGCGACCTCCGCATTCGTAGCTGAGGATCGTAACCATTCAACCACGGAGGCCGTCAAAGGTACGCTGAAAAGACAGACCGACCTAAGTGTACTGTGGGCGTGACGGTGTGTCCGAAGTACGCTCAATGTTTCCTCTCCCTTCGTCTGGTGAAATTAAAAATAATAATAATAATATTTATTTATTTGAAACATATTATTTATCAACAAAATATAAGAAAGCTTTGCCTGAGAAACTCGGAACAAATCCCGTTTTAGGACAGTCAAATTGACGAGTTTAGTTCATATTAAGTGCCATTATACAAAAGAAGGGGAAAAGGCTAGTATTGACATAGTATGGTATAATGAATCTAGAAAAAAAGTATAATAATTAAGTATAAAGAGATGTACAGAATAGTACATAAAAAAAAATCGCGTATACCAAAGTATTCAGATAATTTGAGTATACTATATTAATTAATATAGTATAATAGTTATGTTCAAAGAGATAAGAAATACATATATATATATATAGAGTAATCGTTTATGTATACCAGATAATTTGAGTATAGTTTGAGTATAGTATAATTGTTAATTATTTATGTATTCATTTATTCCTGAATATGATAGCATTGCTATGCTATCATCTTCAGGATGCTATGTATTCATTTATTCCTGAAGATGATAGCATTGCTATCGAAACATGTAGAAATATTTATATATTTTAAGTAAAGTGGTATATACAAAGTGTATTTTCAATTATATAAAGATAATATATTCTTGAGTAATATTGACAAGATTGATTTGACATTTTCCATTATCGAACATCTCTTATTCAAATTGTCATAGATTGCACTTTTAGTGATTGTCTGTTTAATGCCTTTGCTTCAAGAAGTCACGGTATGGATATACTATCGTAAATTGATGTTATATTTCTACTACAAAGTTGAGATAAGTATTTAAAAAGCACTCCTTTTTACATTAACTAGACAAATAACTGAAATAACTTTTAAGGTATCAAATAATATAACAAATATTGGAACAATCTCCTTTTGAAATCATGTGTTGGTTTCGTGATTAGATATATTGTTTCAAGACATTTGTAAAGCTCCTCATCTAGACACAGGACTGCCCTGGTGAGAAAAGTGACTTACTTTAAAATAAAATGTCTTAAAAAAGACAAAAAATGTAGCTACACATTAGAGAATAAATAAATACCACTGATAATCAAATACCCCGGAAAAAAGGAAGAAGCACCTTCATCGTATGAGCCAATTGTACATGTTAATATTGCTAGTTTCCTTACATCATTATTATTTGAAATAGACAAAGTTTTATAACATGATTCCACGATGTTACTAACTAACCAATAATAATAGTGTCGTTACCGCTACCGGTATTTCAACCATCTTACGTTCTGGTAATTTGCATTAATTAGTCATTACTTTTAATAGTGCGTTTGCTTTCGTGTCTTGAAACCGAATAAGCTTTTCTCGTATTTTCAATAGTAGCTACGATATTATGCAAGTAAACAGATTTTATCCAAGACATTAGATATTTAACGAGTATTGTTTTTTCAGAATTTGCCGAACACTCAATTAGTACTAACCATACTTTTTATAAAATACAGGAGTACAAGTAATACATACAAATAAAATAGGTATGGGCCTCAATAACTTAGAAGCATTAGAAATATCAAAATCAAATGAACAACAATAATTGCCTTATTTTAATAAAAACAATTAGATTTAAATCAAAGTCCAATTTTAAGGATGTTCCCTTTATCCCCCTCCCCTTCCCACACCCCTCGACCTACCCCTCTACCACCACCCCTCTGATTCTCTGTCCTATCCTAATCTGATATTCTGTCTCTTTCCCTCACTTCAACAGTCTTAATTATGATATATCTCTGTATGTTAATTTAGTTTATATGTGTACGTTCCTGACGAAGGTTGAGTTTGACCGAAACCGGTCGATAATGATATAAATAAAATAAAGTGGTTTAAAACGAAAAATTTCTTCCATTCAAACAGATTTTATTCCAAAGAGTATTTTTTAAATTATTTTATAGTATATACGGAAATAAAATTTCTAGGTTTCACTATGGACGCCTTTTTCCATCTCCGGCAAATAAAATCTTGCAACCTAGATAGTCTCTCGGATAAATATCGTTATTATGTTTCATTTAGGTTATGTTAATATTATCTTCTTCAATGATTAAACATTGTTTTTATGTTGTCTATAGTGTTGCGCATTTGACGTGAAATAACACAACTGCGCTATACAAATGGTTTATTATAATTATTATTACTTGGGTATAATAATAAAAACACATGATTTATGAAAATGACAACTATTTGACTTGCTAATTAAATTACTACAAAGATCAAAATAATGAGACAAACAATAATACAGTTTTTTTTTTAAATAAAGTTCCACGAATTAAATACAAAAACAATTAATAATTAATTAATGAAAATAATACTGATCATTATAATACCTTTTTTTTCAATATGTATATAATTTACAGCATTATATAATATATACATACGAGTATATACATCATTTGTTACTTTTAAACAATATTGTTTTCTTTTACTTTACTTCCTTTCAAACTTCGATTGAATAATCTACTTATACTCGTATATTTATTGTTATAAGTTAATGTAAATGAAAACTAATAGTCGTAAATAAATAAAAAGTCACGTAGACCGCTTTACAGACATTGTTCACAAACTAATTCTGTATCCGCAAAGCATAAAAATATAAGGAAGTATTTTTAGTCATGTCATAAAATTTGCATACATTCTCTCAAGCAACAATAGGGGCAACCACAGAAGACATAGATCACAAATACCATAACATTAATGATCGTGATCAAGGTATTACAATCAGATTTCCCCCTGGAAACTTCTTCCAAAGTGTTGCGTATAGAGCAGCCATTTAATAATAATAAATTATTTTATTTTTTTATAATTTCTTCAAACGATGGATAATCACTTTCCGGAAGCAGCACCTTTGTGCCAATTGCTAAAATTAAATATTACGCAAAAATAAACATAATTAATTTTAAAAAAATGCTTTGTTTACACCACTTTATAAATATACATAAACAAATACATATATTTTAAAATTAATTAATGTTTAGTTTTGTTAATAAATCATTTTATTTTTGTGTAATATTTAATTTCGGCAATTGGTAAAAAGGTGACTGCTTCCGGAGCCCGCAGTGCTGCTGGTTTTCAGCATTGCCTCTAGAAATCAGAAAAAGTTACATATCTTACATAAAATCACTGCATATGAAAAGAAATAAGAAAAAATGTAAAAATTACAAAACCACTAACACAAGAATCCATTTCATTATTTATCAGTTGTGCAATCATCAGCACCCATTCGCTGCAGAACTTTTCGAAGCACTGCAGTGATGCCGACGTTAGTGGTGTTTCATTCCAAAAAAATATTGAGGAATAGCTAACTCAACTGCTTAAATTTTTAATACGATTTTATAAAACTAACAAATATACAAACACCGACCACTGCGTAAATAGCAGTGTCTGGAAACTCGATATATAAACTACTGGTAAATGAATTAGATGCATTTTTTTTATTATGAAATCACTTTACTTCTCACATTCTTAAGCGTTCCCATGCATAAGATATTATGGATAGTATTTGCAAATGATGTAACAGCAGCACGATCGATATCCGATAACCGAGTTAGCAGGTATGAGGAATGACAGTCGTCAAACATTTAGAGCAGGTAAAATGGAGCTGAGTGCACGTTACATAGCCGCTGGCATTTTGTCAGAATGTCCGCTGAAAGCGACCTTCCGCTAGCTCGGCCCAGGGTTGTCCTCACATCTATCACTTTGCAATAATTAATTAAAACA
The DNA here is from genome assembly GCA_022606495.2 of Halesus radiatus. Taxonomy (NCBI): domain Eukaryota; kingdom Metazoa; phylum Arthropoda; class Insecta; order Trichoptera; family Limnephilidae; genus Halesus; species Halesus radiatus. Next base: position 117,129 of record JAHDVE020007483.1, on the reverse strand, counting down.
GTTTTTAATAATGGGACAAAGATTTGTAAGTTCACTGACATGCACCTGAATATGTTAAGGTTGACAGGTTATGGATTTTTTGAAACTCCCATTAATGATAATTCTATTTTTGATACTGGCAATTCGCGGTGGAATTTAGTGATTAATCAATTTTTAATTAAAAAAAAATCTACTTTTTATTATGACAATAAATAAACAAATAAAAAGTTTAATAAATTAAAACGTCGAAAATAGTTTTAGCAAATCACTATTAATAACGTAACTGAAGGTTGAAAACCTTCTAGTAAAGTCAAACTTTGTGCAGAAACGGGCGGTCCGTTTGATAGATTCTACAATCTTTGGAGCACAGACGTCAGGTGGGAATGCTGTACTTGTTCTACCGGCATTTTAATGGAAGCCTGATTTATGACAGTGAGGCATGGAACTGGCAAAGTAAGGGTGAAAGTAGATTGAATGCTGTAAAAATGAGACCTCTAAGATGAATGTGTGGTAAAACCATGTATGATCGTGTGAAAAATGTTGAGATTCGTAAAGAATGCAAAGTTGATGTATTTGTAATGAACAAAATTAAGAAAGAGATGCTTAGATGGTTTGGGCATGTAGAGCGAATGAACAAAGAGAGGAGTGTAAGGAGAATATATGACGCGAATGTGAATGGAAGTAGAAGCCCTGGACGTCCGAGGAAAGCACGATCAAGTGAATCAAATACTTTAGTCGGGCCATGTCAGAAGTCGGAATAACAGAAGAGAATGAATGAAGTTATATGAATGTTAATGAAGCAAGAAGTATATGCCCAGATCGAGTTGTTTGGCGGTCCATTTTCTCTGCCTATCTCTGCCTGGAAACGGCGTAATGGTTAGTTAGTTAGTCAGTTAGTCAGTTAGTTATTATGAAATATTTTTGTGTTAAAGTTTCAAGTTAGTTACATATTTTTATTTTATTTTATATGTATAAGTTCCTTAACAATAAACTTATACGATTTCGAATGACAAGCACCAGTTAGTCAAACTACTAAAAAGTAGTTAATCTGGAATTTTTTAAATTATTTTTTGAAAATTAATAAAAATGAAAATAAATTAAGCCATTTAAATTTTGATATTGGCTCACTTCAATTAAAACATATTTCCGTGGATAGATTAATTAAATTATATTATGATTAGTACCTATATACCTCAGGAGTTGAGTGTTTTATTGTTTCTGGCAACCCTGAGCTCCAGTTAACCATGTACGAACCTAATCACCTTCAGAGTTCTTTTCCGGAGTGTCTGCAAGAAGTGAACCGGTGTTGCTAGCATTCAAATTCCTCATATCTTCGAATCGTGCCGAGCATTCTTTTGTTTTTAATACCAAATATGCACAGCGCCAATATTATTCAAGTTCAACTTTCACTAATTCAAAGGGTAAACCAACTCTTTTGTATCTCCACTTTATTATTATTTAAGTTCATAGTAACTACTTTGATAGTTTAGCAATACGCCATTTTAAAATAAGAGACAATCAGGTAAAGCACCGTTGGATTTGCATAAACATCAATCCTGGCAGTTCTCCTTAGATGACAAATATAATAATGTTTTATTTTATAATAGTATAGGCAAAATAGGGTTTTATAAATGACAAAATTGCCAAAAATGGCAAAATATCCAAAATTTCGGAAATTTTGAACAATTTCATCTGAGACACTATTAAATCCAGAGCGATCAATTTTATTTCAAATTGACGCAAATTTAGTTATCATTAAAAAGTAAACAATGACCTTTTCCGAAAAATTAGTTCTTCCTAATGAAAAACCGTATCTATCCCATTTGACGCAAGACAGGATGTTCAAATTTTCTGGACTATATCATATCAACGTAATAAAATATTTTTTTCTCGAATATTTGTGTTATTTTCAGGCTTTTAAAATAAATTCTGCTGTGTCTAACTAACGTTCTATCGACGAAGAGTAGTCTCAGTTGATTCAGCAATAATGAAACCATAATAAACCATACCTCGCACGACCTAGTCGTTAAACACGTATTCTTTAAAAATAAATCACCCATTCCCCATCCCCTTAGAGGTGTGTTCTACAACTGTAATTGAGCAGACTTTGCAGATCTTCATTTCTACTACCAAGATAAACGAATTACCAAAATTTCATGCAGCAATTTTCTTCATTTATTTTGTGCATTTTGGTACTATTTTACCTGCACTAATAATAATAATAATAATAATTGGATGATTTGTATAGCGCCGTTTTTGTGACAAATTACCTCAAGGGCGCTGTAAAAATATTACTTCCTATTCTTTAACTAATTATGTACAGACAGATACAGAAAAACATACTTACCTGACAGATCGCATCAGATGAACACAGTTTTATTAAAAAAATTAAGTATAGAGATGAAAGTTTTACAGTTGCTATTTTATCCTCATTTTGTATTGATGTTACATTTATCAGAAGATTGGTGGAACAAGAAGAGTTGGTATTTATTGAAATATCTATAATTTTAAGGACTGGACCATAAAAAGCGTAAGAAGCTTTTAATAGATATTAACATTTTTTATTTATTTTTAAACTTTTAGTTATTTACAGCGTTGCGGGCAGTGGACGCATTTGCGCACCGATGCGAGAATTTTTAAACTTTTTCTATTTAATGACTTTAGGTAAGCACTAACCGGGTGGCCTAGCTAAGCAATTTTGGCTGCATTTCTTCAATTTATGGATACGATTGTCTGAAAAGATGTGTTTTAAGTTTAGTTCTGAATTCTGTCGAGTCTTTGATAATTCTTAAATCATGCGGCAATTCATTCCAGGCTTTCCTGGCAGTCCTGACACTCCGAAAGCACAATCACCGAACTTAGTATTATTTGTGCGCTTTGGTTCCTTCAACCTCCCGATAACTGATGACGCTACTGACCTAAGGGTGGACTGCCGTGAATTGGTATTTTCAGGAATACACAGTTCTGGTAAGTAAGCCGGAGCTATTCCGTTAAGTGACTTAAATACCATCCAGCAGAGCTTGAACTGGATTCTTTCAGGATATTTGAGCCAGTAGAGATTATTGGGATACATTTAGCATGGATGTTCTTCTGACTGCTATACATTGGAATATGTTCTAGATATATTGGGCGCCCTTTCGGTGAAAATTTACAAAAGGGCGCTATAAAAGCTACCCAAATATTATTATTGTTTTTGCGAAATTATTGAATACACGAGTTTGAATAATAATAAAAATATAGAAATAGATTACTTAGTAAATGTGCAAAATATGTTCATTCACTAAGAGAGAAAAAAAATATTTGATGATCTCCCGTCTTCAATGGGTCATCAAGGGAGACTCCATCCATGCAGCCGTGGCAGTAAAGATGGTATTCTTGAATTGGCGTACTCTGCACCATAGGCTTCCCATGCGGTGGCGGTGAAGTGCCCTGAAAGAGTGCACTGGTCCTTCCAGGAACATTTCTGTAGCGCTGCAATATCTTGGTAGACGGAATAGTTGGCCATATGCATTATAGTAGGAAAATTTTATATTTTGCCATTGGGATTCAGTGTAATACATCCACAATTCTGACGTATACGTGAAGAGGTCGAGGTAATTTCTTTCATTTAAAACATAAGAAAGGATAAAAAAATTGAAGGTTTTTTGTTCATTATTATACATAACGTTTAATTCGAATAAACTTACTGACCTAACTGCTCAATTTAAATATATAAAATCACGAATATCCTTTTATTTTTTTAATAACCGTTACTCCTTAGCATTCAGGGTTCAAACGCAATGCGAGAAATCATTGTACCTAATTCAAATTCTTTGATTTCTTGATCGAAAAAAACCACGACGTTGGGTCCAATAAAGTTGAGGACGCAATCTTCCTAACAAGCCCTCTATTGATATGCTTGGTGTAACTAAGTGGCCAGGTATACAGAGCCCGCAGATACTTTAATAGTACATAACTGTTGACTCTGTACGAATCGCAAGTGCTCCCCACTGTAGAATTTGGCAGCCACCTCTGGTCGGGAGCCCCAAAATATGTGAAAAACCCTTAAACTTAACTCTATGATTTGATAGATTCGCCTATCTTAACAAACGGATTGCAATCTTTGGAGCACAGACGTCAGGTGGGAATGCTGTCCTTGTTCTACAGGTATTTTAATGAAATATACTCTGAGGAACTAGCGTAATTGACCCCTTCGACACCGGTGCATAGTCGGGAAACACGCCAAACGCGCTCAACATTTGCACATGGTTTATATCTGTCACAACAACGGGTCGCTTCTACGACTTGTTCTTATGTTCAACAGCTCGGCTACGGAATGATGAAGCCTCTGTGTTTCCACCCTCTTACAATATGGGTCTCTTTGAGACCCTCAGTTCATTCCCCCTATTCTCTAAAAGACCATCCACACAGCATCCTCAAAGATGATATAGGCCGTGAGGGAAATTATTTCCCTCAGAGCTTCCGGTGTTGAGTTACTGCATTTAAAAAAATGATCTCGTTAGATGATTGTGTTTTAAGGAAAATTATTAAATTAAGTTCTTAATAAAAAAGATTCAACGGTAAGTCAGAACTTGCTTACATTAATCATGTGATTTTATTGAATGGATTCTCAGTGGAAAGTTTAAGATAAAATAAGACAGTTACACAAGTACCTGCAACCTACACTGATCGAGCCCGATACATAAGCTTCTCTCTGTCCAGCGGTCGTAGATCATTGACAGTTTTTTAAACGCCTTGTGTAAGAATGAATAAGGTAGCTACGGAAATAATCTACCGGAAGTTCGTTTACGAAAGAAGCCTCCCGGCTAGCACCACCATATATTGGCCTACGTCGACCGGCAACCAGTTGTTCGTTACGTCCAGCCGTTATCCAATAGGTAGATAACTGATTGGTTATTTTTTTAAATGATTTAATTGGCACTTCGTTTGAGCGTAGGCGCCGCCAACTGCCATTCATTTGGCCGTATTCTTGCGGCTCTCACGGAGTTAATTCGATGAATTAATAATTAAGAAAAGTTTTATTTGGCCACCCAGTAGCATGGAACGAATCGAAAGTGTTATAATTTATAAATTTGCGTCCACTTTAATATATGCTAGTCTATTATATATAATAATCAATCTATTATTAACAATAAAAAAACTGTCTGACAACCCCATTTTAAATATGTTTCATTTCACCCCTCCCTCAATCTATATTTTTTCCCCTACTCTTTACTAATCCCCAGTCACGCCCCCACCCCCACTGCGACACGTATTATGTATGTTCTGCCTTAATTTTGTAACATTGTTTAGTATATACTTGTTCCTGATGTTGGAACGTTTGTTCTGAAACCGGTAGGCGCGAAAAATAAATCTGGTTAAATCAAAGTTTGATTGTTTTATTTTAAAAATGTTATTATTGTACAGTAATATTTTTGATAGAACCCGTTAAAATAAGAAACGTTCTTCACGAATTCAATATTCTTACGCCTTAATCATTTCTTTATCATAAACACATTATGTGTTTTGATGGCCTTGCAAATGTTAGAAACCAACCTTTTTAGCAATAAATAAGTCGACAGATGACCGGACCTTATAACTCACACGAACCATCCGTTTTTCATTTATTTGTATCTTTATATTATGCAGTACCGTAAGTATAATAAAGGTGCTTTGTAAGATGTTTTATAATGTGGAGTGTAAGTTGAAGAGGTGATACTGTGAATGCAGTGTTATGTGTCGAGACCACCTCACTAGGAGAACCTCTGTTGAGGTGTTCACGTGGATGTGTTAGACTTGGTACGAGCATTAATATGTATTAAATAGTTTTGCTATATAAATTAGGTAGAATTTGAAGCGAAATACATGTTTTGTTTTTGTTTTGGTTACAGTAGGCAAATCCTTTAAAAAATAATAAACATGTATAGATACTTTCGACTAAGTTTGTTAATATTTAAAGTATATTGCAGAAGAAGCCGAGGACGTTCGAGGAAGACATGGCATGATCAAGTGAATCAAATACTTGAGTCGGGCCATGTCAGAAGTCGGAATAATAGAAGAGAATGTATGAGACGATGTATGAATGTGGATGAAGCAAGAAATGTATGCCAAGATCGAGTTGTTTGGCGGTCCGTCCTCTCTGCCTACCCCTGCGGGGAAACGGCGTGATGGTTAGTTAGTTATATTGCAGAGTAAAAGAGAGGAGGGACTATCAAATAAGAATAGTATTTTATGTATTGGGTTATATTTGGTTTGGTTTATCGTGTTTTGAATAACACGAATACCTTGTTTTTCCAAGGCTGATCCGGGCTGTGACATATAATAGTCGTTTCAGAGTTGTGGGCGTGCAATTATAAAGTTTGAGTGCGTAATACTTAGTGTTTATGCCCGTGTGAGGTGTGTGTTATCGGGATATTCAGGGTTTTATTTGTTAAGGATCTGGTTTTTATTGCGGTTTAAGGTTGCTTTGGAATGTGAAGTTTGTGTTGGAAGAGGTGTAATAATACCGATTTGGCATATACTTATTTTATCGTCATGACGTCAAGTGTTTTGAAAATTTCACCAGAGTCTGTGTAGAACAGTTCTAATGGGTCAAATGCTTTGTTCGATGTACTTCCCCAAGCCAGTATGTGATTTGTGATAATAGACTGACAAAGTGCAAAATGTACGGTGCTTACGTCCTTATGTCTTTATGGTAATTTGTGTAGCCCTTTTCTTAACCCACCTCACGAAGTCGCCAGAATGGGCGGGGATATAGTTCCCAAGTTTTGCCCCATTCATACTTATTTAAAAACGTAATATTTCTTTTAATCATATCAGGAAAAGATCGATGTTAAAATGATTTAATAAAAATGATAATATTTATTTATTTGAAACACACATTATTTAACATTAACATTTAGGAAAGCTTTGACTGCCCAACTAGGAACAAATCCCGTTTTAGGACAGTCAAATTGACAAGTTTAGTTCACATTAAGTGTCATTATACAAAAATAGAAAGAAAAATAAGCTAGTACTGACATAGTATTGTGATATAATATATCTAGAAAAAAGAATAATGATTAAGTATAAAGAGATGTTGTACATGTGTTTGATAGGTACTGGTTGGTGCTATAAGGAAAAAAAAACATTTAAAATTGAATACTAAAAAAAGATAATATTATTGAGTAATATTGATAAGTATGAGTTACGTATCACTCAGCTTTATGAGCCGACGACGAAACTCAGGAAGGCGGCAAATAGTGAATAGCATATTAAATATATTTTATTCGGTAAGTACAAAAAGGGACTTAAGTACATTGTTTATAACAAAATGTTAGTCTCTTTTCCTTTCCTTGGTGAGGGTTTTTAATCCAGTTAATCCTGAGGGTTTTTAATCCTGTTTCGTGCATAACATAATTTTGCATTTGAGGCCAAAATACCCATCCAAACTGAATGATATGTTTTTAAAATTAAAGATTTAGTAAATATCTAGTACGAATGAGAAGTATTTTTTTTTTAATTATGAAGTATACGCCATGAAAAAAAATCAATTTTCATAATTTTAGAAGCAACGTAGAAACTTATTTTCGGATTTACCTTATTTTTAACAAAAATGTGATATTCACCATTTAAATATGATTACGTAAATAAAAATTCAAAAATAAGACATTTAAAAAAAGGTTTTTTCGGGTCCATATAAATTATATACTGAAAATTTGTGTTCCAACTAAATTGGTCGTTTTAAATTTAATTTAAAGTCCACCATAATGCTTATTTTATTTTTTTTATTCAATTTTTTATTTTATATTTTCAAAGCAGATGGGGTAAAACTTTTTTTAAATCACCATTAGCCTCCAAATAATTGTTAAAGGTGCCTCTAAAATCGCGAAAAATCAATTCCTTCAATGGGCCATATTTCATAATGTAAAACGAAAATAAATAAATTACTTCTAATCCGTACTAGATATTTACTAAATTTTTTGATGAAAAAAAGATCATTAAGTTTAGGTGAGTATTTTGACCTCAAACCAAAAATAAATTTTGTATGAAAAATTTGGCCGCGCAGCCATTTCTCTTAATATCGCCATAATGGTGAAGAGTTCGTACAATAAAAGCACATATAATGGAGTTGCTCTATGCTGTGAGAATTTCAATATTAAAATTTCACTTTCACTTACACGGCTTCTTGACAATTTGAAGAGTAGTGTACAGAAGTACAACAAAGACATTACACTAAACTTTTCATGAAACACCTGTTGCTTCGTGGCTTTCTCAATACATCTTACGCAATTATCTTTTTTTTTTTCAATGTATTATTTATTTATTCTGTTCAATCGGTCTGTAAATAAATCCGGAGGTTAATTATATCTGATTGGAGCATGCATTCATTTAATTTTCTAAAACTGATCGACTGTCGATTTGAACGTGTGCTAGCAATCGGAAACAGATTATTATTAATTACCCTAGTTTATGTAAATACTTCCGCACCCGTTTGTATCGGTACTAATTCAAATAAAATATTTAATGAATCAGTATTTTGCATGATGAAATATAAATCTAGTATTGTAATTAGGCAAAATGTATTACTGTGGTCAATATTAAAACGACGCTAAATATATACGTGTTTATTTTCAGATATTCATCACGGAAACAAGGGTTAGTAACTGACTAACCATCACGCCGCTTCACCGCAGGGGTAGGCAGAAAGGGAGGACCGCCAAACAACTCGATCATGGTACACACTTCTTGCTTCATTCACACGCATACATCGTCTCATACATTTTCTTCTATTATTATGTCTTCTGACTCGAGTATTTGATTTACTTGATCGTGCCATATCTTCCTCGGTCGTCCCCGGTTTTTTCTTCCATTCGCATTCGCGTTATATATATTTTTAGACTCCTTTCTTCGTTTATTCGCTCTACATGCTCAAACCATCTAAGCGTCCCTTTCTTAATATTACTCATTACGCTTTCATCAGCCTTGCATTCTTTACGAATCTCAATACTTTTCACATAATCATATATGGTTTTACACACATTCGCCTCAGAAATCTCATTTCTACGGCATTCAGTTAACTTTCATCCTTCCTCTGCAAATTCCATGCCTCACTGCCATGTATCAGGGTTGGTATCAGCACTCCAATGTGGACTTCTAGGTTCGCTTCTTTTGACATATTTTTGTTAGCGCAAACTTCGTTCAGTCCTCCGTTAATGGAGTTTCCTGCATTCACCCTTCTTTCAATATCCCTATCAGTCTTTCCATCTCTCGTAAAACATACTTCCCAAATATATAAACTCATCGACCTGCTCCAAGTATCCATCATTCATAACTATATTGCACACTGTTTTGGTACTCTCTCTTTCAAACACTGTGAGTTTAGACTTACTTACATTCATTATTAGTTCATTCTTCATACATACTTCCTTCATCTTAGATACGAGGTAGGTATACGATATAGGTCTTCCATACTGTTAGAAATCAGCACCGCATCATCAGCTTACAACAGGCAACACACTTTCAAATTACTCATTTTCGCGCCCAAGCCCGTCTCTTTCAATCCTTGCACGCAATTTTCCATTTATAGATTGAATGACCACGATGACATTACGCAGCTTTGCTTAACACCTTTTGTGATGTCAAACCATTCCGGTAGAACAAGGGTAGAACGTCAAATGTGTATGTCACTGCAAAAATTACTTACCAAATATCATTATTTAAATCTTACATCGAAAACCGTATCACTTTTAAACTTACTATAAACATTCAATGCGTTCATAAAAGCGAAATCTTCAAGGAAGGTACTAAACTACTTGTCTAAACCACATATTTATTTAAGAAAATCTTATTAGGCTCTATAAATGGCCAACGGTAATAGATTCCTATGTTATTCATTCAGGTGAGAGATCGACAGAAGTAAGTTTTTTTTTCCAATTTGTTATAAATATGATTGGTTATTTTAATATTCCTTCACTTTTAATAATTTCACCGTTTTAAAAATCATTACTGGGTGAAGAGCATACGAAAATAACAATACTTATGTTCAAAATAAGAAACAACTAATCCGAACTAATTTGGATATACTATCTACTCACCTTTAATTATAATAAACAAGTGATGGCAGAATTGCATATATAAGAACCCATTGTAGAATTTGACAACCACTTCTGGTCGGGATTCCACAAATATCGGAAAAAAAACCCTGACTCTGTGTAGATAATGTGTCCATTTGATAGATTCGCCTCTCTTAACAAACGGATTGCAATCTTTGGAGCACAGACGTCAGGTGGGAATGCTGTCCTTGTTCTACCGGTATTTTAATGGAACACGCTCTGAGGAACTAGCGTCATTGATCCCTTCGGCACCAGCGCACAGTCGAGAAACAAGCCAAACGCGCGCCCAACATTTGCACACGGTTGACATTTGTCACATGAGAACGGGTCGCTTCTACGACTCGTTCTTGTTTTCAACTGATCTGCCGACCTCTGTGTTTCCTCCCTCCTACATGAGTCTCTTCAAGACCCAGGTTCACTTCTTCCTATCTTCTAAAAGACCCTCCCCACAGCATCTCCAAATATGATATAGGCCTTGAGAGAAATTAGTTCCCTCAGGGCCTCCTGTATGGAGTTATTGTAAAAAAAAATACATGCGATTATATCTACAAACAACTAAATAAAACACATGTGAAGGAAACTACAATTGTAAATGCCAATTGTTATTGTTTTTTAGTTTAATTCGTAGAACTCCATTTAATTTTTGCAGAAATTTCATTTAAATTTAATAATGCTATTATTAAATTTTCAAGAAATTTAGTTCTTATTTATGTGACAGCTGTTTCGGTGTTCAAACTGTGATTAATTAACACTGCGACGACTTACTTACTTGTTTTATTTTCTCTCATCCAATTCTAATTGACAACAACGATTCTAAACCCTTACATACAGAAACAAATCAAATTTACTTCAACAATTGGAAATTAATAAACGAACTAATGATCCTAACACAACATTAAATAATAAAGTAAGGAAAAGTATTCATTTTTTTTATGAATTTTTTTTTTCTTTCTTTTAACTACTTTATTTTATTCATATTTATTCATTATTGACCGTTTCGGAATCAGGAATGTACACATATAAACTAAATTAACATACAGAGATATATCTCAATGAAGACTCTAAATTTATTAATAAGTTACATGTCAGAGCGTTCACAGTGTGTTAAAATCAATAATCAAAAATGTAAACCTCTCCCTATCAATTATGGTGTATCGCAAGGATGTATCTAAGTACCTTTACTCAATTTTTAAAGAAAATCTGAGTTCCTAACTGACCAACATACTTACACTGCAAGGACAAAAACCTTGAATCTAACAAGCGTTCCAAGATTCAATACATGCTTTGGCCAGAAAATCAATAAATTCTATGCTACAAAATTGTATAATGCCCTTCCAAATGATTTTGATATTAACACGGAGATAAAATGGTTAAAAAACAAAAACAAAATATGGCCAAGTATACATGAAAATGAGGAAATCACAAAAATAATGAAATCAATATAAGCATAAATACACCAACACGACAATCCACAGTCCGCCTGCGAACAGGTATCCCTTGTGAGGAGAACTGTAAAAATAATGAAATCAATATAAGCATAAATACACCAACACGACAATCCACAGTCCGCCTGCGAACAGATATCCCTCGTGAGGAGAACTGTAAAAATAATGAAATCAATATAAGCATAAATACACCAACATGACAATCCACAGTCCGCCTGCGAACAGGTATCCCTCGTGAGGAGAACTGTAAAAATAATGAAATTAATATAAGCATAAATACACCAACACGACAATCCACAGTCCGCCTGCGAACAGGTATCCCTAGTGAGGAGGACTGTAAAAAAAAACTTTTCTAATGTGATAAATATTAAAGTATCTTAAATAGATTTTTTTTTTCAAAATAGTGAAAACATGGTGCAGACATATGCTGTGTCGTTTAATAAGCAATCCTTCAATTACCTTGCTTGGAACTACATTTTCATACTTCCAAAATAGGCCACAAGTAAAAATGTTTCAAATTCTATACTATTTTAAGTGAGTGACTGTTAACCTGGTACAGCTAAAGCATTTTAAAGAGATTCTTGCTTATATAGTGGTGTACTATATCGTAGTAATATTTTCGCGTAAGATGGGACATAGGGCGAGTGTTCCAAACTAGTTATTTATTTATTTTATTTTTATTTTACTATTTAAATGCCCAGAGGGATTTTACACACGAGTAGCTCATTTTGAAATCACATTAAAAAAAATAGATAAACTGCATCAAAGCCAAAAATATCCAGGAATATAAAGGAACCGAAAATATAAATAATTCAATATACACAAAGTCAATATTAACATCAAAAACAAATAAGTAAATAATGTAAAAAGTTGTAGTTAACAATTATTTATAAACTAGGTAGAAATAATTAGTACATATTTTTTTTTTAAATTGGCCAAGATTAGATTATTGTCAAATACTCGTAGATCCATATCATTTAATTATTTGCTACCAAGACTGCGTAAGCGTTGAATTGGGGAAAGTAAACTATAATTATGTATTTATGCTTCGTTTGTGTATGTATAGGTAGATTAAATTAAGGAATTCAGAACAATCGAATGTACAATTTAATCATTTTTATGAAAAGGTTAATTTTCCGTCTGTTTTCTAATACTGGAATATTTAAAATATTTATTAACAGTATATCTGCATTACATCGGTGTGCACAAATACATTCAAATTTGCGCTCTTTAAGAAGATTTGCCTGTTTGTATCTCTACAATATATACCTAAATAATTTCTATAACAAATAGTAACACTCTAAGTCGGGTGCATTATCCGTCAATCATTTCAATATTTCAATTACACGCATAACTGTTGATACAATCATACCGGGTGACAAGTCGCTGTCACCGAATGAATTTCTCATTTCTGGCTTCGATTTCCTAGCATTATCTTTATTAGCCGATCAGTTCTACGCCTCACCTCAAATCTATTATTCCTGTACATATTCAAGATGCCACTTTACTACCCGACAGTTTGATTGTCTTTCAGGTACGATGTAATTTCCTTCTTTGTTGGTTTTGGTAACGTAAAATGCATACACTGTAATGCTTATTTATAACTGACTGGTTTACCGCACTGAACCACTATGCATTATGCAATCAGTTAAGAACGCTTTAACGTATCACGACAACACCACAAACTACACATATAAAAAATACACTACAATACGGAATGGGATTTTGGGTTGGAGCTCACCTGCATAGAATTACATAAAACTGCTAAATACAACTCAAAAATGCATCATACAGACCATTTTAAAGGTCCCCACAAGGACGACAACAACGGAAATTATTAAGATTTCGACGTTCCAAGTATTAAAAAAATCTCTGCCAAAAATGTTGACTCCTCATAATCATAATACCACGGCAACGTAACTAGACAAGCTAAATCTACCTAAGTGTAATACTACGTTTGCACAAAGAAGCTCTGAATTTTATCAGTAAAATTATACAACAAACTCCCACTTATCATAAACAAAGAAATTCAATCAATAACTGCATTAAGTCCAGCAAAACTTGCTTAAGGAATTAAAGGAAGAAGAACTGACTAGTATTCTTAAAACAACGTCATAGAAATTACTGGAAATACCCTACCCGAACCTTGATGTTGAAGTCGCTGAAACCCCTTTATTCAAAACCTAGTTCACGTCAGCACAGGATCTCCTAGTCAGGATGTAGGTATATTTTTCTCATTGTTATATATTTCTATTGTGTCTGTATGTTTCGATTATATTTTCATTTACATATTTGCCTTAGAAACTTTGTTAAACTTAATTTTATGTAGCAAAAATTAACAGTCCAAAAATGAGTAGAATTGATAACTCTTGGGAATGCAACATTGTTGTATGTCTTTAAATAAAAAAAAATTAAAATTAAGATAAATTCAAATTATTTTTGCTCCGTCATATTTGACCCCAACCATCAAATTTTCGGTCAACTTCCTCTCCCCACTCTATTGAGTCTCAAAATATTCATTAAGGCTGCCATATTCCCAGTGGCTGCGGGCAGTTGGAACTCATATACGTTGTCCATGTTAAAAAAAACCTTAACTTTTCATAATGTAACATCGTGTAAGTACCATTCCAAATAATTAACAACAGAAGCGAATAATATACAAAACACACCTCACGTTCACTGATATTATTAATTGTTTTTGTGTTTAATTCGTAGAACTCCATTTATTTTATTTTTTTAAATTTAATGTAAATCAAATTTAATAATGTTATTATTAAGTTCTCCAATTATTTTTAGTTTTTTATTATTGTGACAGCTGTTTCGGCGTTTAAGGCCATTTTCGAACTCAAATGTTTATTATAGACGTATTATTAGAATTATTTTGTTTACTTATCTAACTTTCCATTTCATCAAATTTTCAAACCAAAAACACGTGATTTTGCAATACTCCGCATTGTACTAGCAAAAAGTAAATTGAGTTTTCTACAACGGGTAGGTAAATGACTGCTATTTATTGAATTTGAGTCGTGGAGAAACTGTATTCAAGTTCGTGCGTTTTTTAAATTAAACGTCACCGACAGAAGCATTCAATTAATTGAAAAAACTAATTAACTGATATAAACTTTTCGTATTATTATTCAGTGTTGATGCAATCAAATATTTTTCAAAATGATTATAATATACCTCTAGTTGCTAAACACGATTCGATTAAGTTAAGCCAAATTTATTGTTGGTGAAGATACACCGGAAATATGTATTACAGTATTATTACAACAAATTAGGTGTTTACATAAATTGGCAATTATAATGCATCCGTATTTAGTGGGATTATCCGGAAGCGATGGTTTCTTTACTTCAATTTGTTTTCCTTTACGAGGAATTTGTACTTACGTTTATTCGAAAAGATCTTTTTTCCTGTATAATTTTTATTTATTAAAGAGTTTTGTGTTAGATGTTATTCAGTTACTTTCTCGTAAAACCATGTATGATCGTGTGAAAAATATTGAAATTCGTAAAGAATGCAAGGCTGATGTAAGCGTAATGAGTAAGATTAAGAAAGGGACGCTTAGATGGTTTGGGCATGTGGAGCGAATGAACGAAGAAAGGAGTGTAAGAAGAATGTATGTCGCGAATGTGAATGGAAGAAGAAGCCGGGGACGTCCGAGGAAGACATGGCACGATCGAGTGAATCAAATACTTGAGTCGGGCCATGTCAGAAGTCGGAATGATAGAAGAGAATGTATGAGTCGATGTATGAATGTGAATGAAGCAAGAAGTGTATGCCAAGATCGAGTTGTTTGGCGGTCGGTCCTCTCTGCCTACCCCTGCGGGGAAACGGCGTGATGGTTAGTTAGTTAGTTCTCATATTTACCAACTGGCCAAAACGATCTGCCTACAAATAATATGCAAATTATATTACATTCCCAAGCGCCTGGAGCCAGTGGGACTATAGCTTCCCCGTTTGGGGCATGTTGTGAGTCTGAAGAGAAAGGGGTTGGGAAGTAGGGGGAAAATTATTTAATTCATTGATCCTTCGGCACTGGTGCACAGTCGGGAAATGCGCCCAATGCGCCCCCAACACTTGAATACGGTTGACATTTGTCACGTGGGAATGGGACGCTTCTACGATTCGTTCTTGTGTTCAATAGCTCGGCTGTGGAATTATCTGCATTTCTCTATGTTTCCCCCATCCTTCAATATGAGTGTGTTCAAGACACAGGTTCGCTTTTTCTATCCTCTAAAAAAAACCTCCACACAGCATCCCCAAAGACGGCATAGGCCTTGAGGGAAATTATTTCCCTCAGGGCCTCCTTTAAACATGTATTGTCATTGACATGTAATAGGAATCGCAGGTAAGCAAAAGGTCTTTAAGTCTAAGGAAACGGATAAGGAATTTTCCTTTAAAAGGACTAGAATACGTCTCCGGGCATCAAACGCGGCTTTTCGATTCCGAATGGTGGTATCGTGCGAATATTTAGAATCTCCTGGGATACCAACATTTTCTTGATATTCCATGAATCCAATTACTTACCTTTCACCTTCCACAATATAACATTTTCTTCAAAAGATTATTTATTTATAACTAGTATTTTTATTTTGTTATTTTTAAATTATATTTACAATTTTAATTAATTACTTTTACTTTTAACACTTATTGTTATTTTTGTTTGTATTTGTAATGTGTTCTGTTTGCTTATTATTTGTCTATCTATACCCGTTATTATTTTTTGAATATTGTTTATCCTGATGAGGAGAGCTTTGCTTCTGAAACATGTAGTTATGTATACTTTAAAAGGGAGCTACAAACATTAACAAAACGTGAAGTGCCCTTGGTGTGATTTTAATCATTGAACGGCGCTATAGAAGAGGTGAACATTTTATTATATGTGTTTAATAAAAATACAGGCACTTCTCACACACACTCTTGACTGTCCTTGTAATTTTTTGCATGAACATTAATTTCTGAGAACCGATCAGATGTTTTTTTTTAATATTAAACTTACATTAAGTGTTGCAACACTATCCTATGGTATTTTTTTATAAAATCATATGGTGGGTATTAAAGAAAACACAAACACATTTCTTGCGGTTAGGTAGGTACATTGAGCAATGCATACTTGAATTATCCAAGAGTACTAAAGCGTTCATTTCTTACATTTAAATACTTCACAATGCAAATAATAATAATAATATAAATACCATTTCACATAATGAACATTTCCAATCCAAATATTAACCGCATGAATATGAATAATAAGTTTCAAGTATTTTAACCACACTTTATGTTGTTACTCGTATCAAAGGAAGAAATAGGATTTAAATTTACAGGAAAATGGTTAAGAATGTTTTTTTGTTTTGTTGTTTTATGACTTTCACCCATTTAGCTCGATGTTGGCCGTGTTTAATTAGTTAGATTTTAATAGTACAGATGGTTCTTAAAATTAGTTAATTTTAAAAAGAGATATAATATTACTAATAAAATTGCAGAAAATAAGTTACAGTGTTAATTTATAAATTTAATATTCGTGTCTCATATTCAGAACCAGTAAACCTGATTTTGGTTAGGTGGGAAGGATAATCTTGGTATTTTTTCATACAAGTCTATTAATTATTTTTGTGTTTAACTCGTAGAACTCCATTTATTTTTATTTTTTTTATTTAATTTTAATCAAGTGTATTAATGTTATTATTAAGTTCTGCGAGTATTTTTAGCTTATTATTATTATGACAGCTGTTTCGGCGTTTAAAGCCAGTTCGAAACACCTGTCACGTTAATAAAAAAGTTGAAATACTTGCAGAATTTAATAATAACATTATTAAATTTGATTTACATTAAATAAAAAATAAATAAACAATGCAAGTCTCCCCAAATATTAAATGAACAAATTAAAATCCATTTTTAATGCTCCGATAAGACTTATACAGGCGTATCTAAATACTCCCATATTTCGGAGCATCTCAAAAATCTTCGCTCGCTCAAATGTCCTGAAATAATCAAGGAAGTTCAAGTTCAGCTGGATGGTATTTACATCAATTAACGAGATAAATCCAGCTTACCTATCGGAACTACGCATCCCCGAAAATTCCAATTCACGACAGTCAACTACTCTTAGATCAGCGACGTCATCGGCCATCGGAAGGCTGAAGGAACCAAAGCGCACACCAGATTATAAGTTTGGTGAGCGTGCCAGCGTTTATAGCCTGGCATCAACTGCCATACCATCTAAGATTGATTAAAGACTCGACAGAATTTAGAGCAAAACTCATCTCTTCGGAAAGTCATATCCATGAATGGTTCAGTTACATACCCAATTAACATGGCGAAGCTAACCGTTAGGACCTATCTAAAGTAATTAACAGAAAAATTTTAAACTTTTAATAGTCCGCGATATTTAGTAAATATCTATAAATATTTGTAACTGAAAATAATTGTTATCATAAATCTCAAATAAAATAATGTGTCAAATAAAAACCGACTCTTCTTTTGCCTTCTAATAAATATAATATCAATGGCGAATAGAACCTAAACAGTTACTGCAATATCATGCAATGTGCAGTATTTTCTAATAATAAGTGTCCTGTGCGTACAAAATCAGTACCTAGAAAATCAGTAGACCTGCCAGGTAAGTATGTTTCTGTATCTGTACATAATAAGACAAACCCTGGGAAGTAGTATTTGTACAGCGCCTTGAGGTGATTTTTCACAAAAACGGAGTTATACAAATCATCCAAATATAATTATTATTCTGTATAATTAAAAGCAGTTTTCGAGGGTTGATTTTTAGACAAGGCACTAAAGAGGTACACCCTCGCTAAAGTTTAAGAAAAATGGTTTGATTATAACAAAATAATGTTTTTGAAAGTTTTGTAAGGCTAGTTGCTGAGTTGACAAATAGGCCTGGATCCCATCCAGGAAACGTGGGTTCAATTTCTCTGTTAACTAAGTCCTCTATCATTGCGGAGACCGAATAATACAGTACATGTATTCTTTCATTCATTCATTTAATTGCCGGCAAACCGGGCGTTTATTGGCATCAAACTTTAAACATTTACATGTACCATACCCGTCTCACTAGACGAAGTCCGTTCTGAGAAGGGTAACAATAAGAAATTAATATAAAGATATACAAATAAAGGATTATGAAGAAAAATACTTTAAAATACATAAGTAAATGCGTAGAAAATGTATACAATAAAATTTTAAATACGAAGTTTAAAAAGTGCGAAGTATCAAAATAAATAAAAAATTAAAAAAACATGAAAAGGGATTATTTTAAAACTGCTTAGTAAAAAAGTTTAAATTAAAAAATGTAATAAGAATAACACTATGAGATTAAGGAGAGTTGGCAAGTATTTCGGTGATGTAATTCCTTATTTTGATTATTAGTCATGTGTTGAACTTTTTATGTAACCAATTTAGGTTGTTTTGCATTATATGTTGAGAGGTTTCTATTAGAAAGATGTCGAATACGAGAGGTGCGAGGTAGGATTCGCGTTTCTTGACAAAAGTGGATTTAATATTGGGTACTTGAAAATGCTTGTAATAAGAATAACACTATCAGATTAAGGAGAGTTGGCAAGTATGAATCGGCACATTTTTAAAAGTGGTATAAGGAAGAAAAAATGGTTGCCCGGAAACATACTATAGCTCATACTTTTCTACGTGTCAAAAATATGTATGACTTATGTCATATGCGGGGCTCTTTAAATTATAGAAGTTTTGCGGCGCGAGAGTGAGCCACCCACATACGGGGGATGAACTCGTATAGTTCGGCGCAGGGGTGTGCTACCGCCTCTAAAAGATAAATAAACAACAATAGTAAAAATAAGATTATTTAGGTAAGTTAGATTAAGTATTTGTGTTAGCTTTTTATTTCATGGTACAACTTTTATACGCTGTGCGGATTCATGTGTCTTTTGAATTGTAATGGAACCGTGCAGAAACGGGCGGTCCGTTTGATGGATTCGCCTATCCTAATAAACGGATTGCAATCTTTGGAGCACAGACGTCAGGTAGGAATGCTGTCCTTGTTCTACCAGTATTTTAATGGAAGATGCTCTGATGACCTAACCTCATTGATCCATTCGGTACCGGTGCATAGTCGCTTCTACGACTCGTTCTTGTGTTCAACAGCTCGGCTGTGGAATGATCTTCCGGCCTCTGTGTTTCCTTCATCCTACAACATGGATTTCTTCAAGACCCGAGTTCACTCCCTCCTATCCTATAAAATACCCTCTACACAGCATCCCCAATGATGACATATGCCTTGAGGGAAATTATTTCCCTCAGAACCTCCTGTGTGAAATTAATCTAAAAAAAACATCGTTACAAAAGCAACATCTTTCGCTTTTAATGATGGTAGCGGGAGTTTTTCAAAAATTGTGCGGTTGTTCGTAACCCGGGAATATTTATCTTTCCTTAAAAAAAATACACACAGAATTGAGCTGTTTCGAAAAGTACCTACTTATGATCAGTTTGCAAGACGAATAATAATTATTCCACTTTATACAAGTTTAACCACACTCGTAGGCAATAAGTAATTAGCTACCGAGTATAGTGGTTGAACTTCTAGTGCCCTGGAAAGCTAGTACTGGAAGCGATGCACAACCTTTCAAATAAATGCGAATATTACAAGAAGAAATATTGTATTGTAAGGTCAGTGCTGGATGTATCGATGAGCTGAAGCTACTGCTTAGGACTTGTTAAAGGTCTGATATAATAATAATAATAATAATTAGATGATTTGGATAGCATCGTTTTTGTGAAAAATCACCTCAATATTACTTCCTATTCTCTATCTAATTATGTACAAAAAGAGAGACAGAAAAACATACTCACCTGCAGCTGGCAACTGGCAGATCGCTTCACATGAACAGAGTTTTATTAGAAAACTTAAGCTTACAGATGATATGATTTTTAAAGTTGCTATTTTATCCTCCTTTTTTATTGATGTTACATGTATTAGAATATTCGTGGCACAAGAAGAGTTAGTATTTATTTGAAATATTTATTTTTTTTAGGACAGAGAATATTTATAAAATAAGTTTTTAATAGATATTAACATTTTTATTTTTTTACACCTTAGTTATTTAAAATGTTGCGGACTGTGAACGCATTTGGGCACCAGTGCATAATTTTTTTTTTTTGACAAAGTAATAAATTGTATACCAGTGGCGTGCATTGCTCTCTGACCAGAGGTAGGCTGTGTCTCTGTGCATAGGTTTTCAAGTTGAGAAATAGAATTTTGCCTTGAATGCTATAAAATGGCTCTTATATTATTATCTTCCCCTGATTGCTGTAGGCAACTGAATGAGCATACAAGTTAGCAACCTATTTGCAAACAATATGATATTTTTTTATATTCTATTTCTTTATGGTTAGTTTTTCTAAGGGTAGGCACAGTTTTTCAGCCTTCGTGGACTGCGCGCAACTGTTGTAATATATAAAACATAAAATATATGTGTTTTATCATATTCTTCAAAACATCTAGTGAACATCTTCAGCATGATATGTATATGCAGCATACAAAAACCATATCCAATTAAGCTTTTAAAATGATGGGTTTTATTTTAAGAGTATCAAGTGACTTCAATAATATCAATACTATCAAAACATTGTATATGTTGTTCGGATGGTGGGGAGGGGAAGAAGAGGGTTGGTGAAAAGAAGGCAGTACAAACTCACCTTGAGACCAGGTTCAGGACTGGACCCTGACTCCACTGCAGCTTAGCTCAACTGGTAAAACATAGCGTTTCTCATCTCAAAGTCAATGGGTCGGCCCCGGCCTTAGGATCGGAGTTGGTATCTAGCTACTTAATTGAAGAGAATGTGGACTTTCAACTCTGGGTTTATTTATAACAAAACATGAGCAGGTAAATTACATACGGGATTCACTACAAAGGGTGGTATCTAATCTGTTCCTGACAAATCTCTCTCTGCCGATTCTCTAACCGGACATGTTATTGGAAAGGGAATAAATATTCAGCACATAATAAGAGGGAAAATTTAGTAGCGGATTACATGAGTAACTGGAAATCGGGCGACGCCAACGGTATGACGGAGTTCCCACGCGGCCAGCTTCCATGGTTCACGGGTAGATTATATGTTCCCACACTGATTTTAACAATTAGAGGGAAACAGAGATAATTCCATGTCTGGATTAGGAAATCCAAAGGCGCGCGTTTGGTGCCCAAGGCACCAGAACGTGCTTGACAACTCCGTGTCTAGATTAGGAAATGATGCAATCGCTACGTGCTCGAGGCACACACGCAGCTGATAGTTCTGTGTCTGAAATCAGAATGAGAATGGCGCTGATCGCTTCGCGAACCCACGCTGTTCAGCCGCCGAAAATTATCTCAGCGCTGTCTGATTGATTGATTATGGTCATGTGATTGCGAGACGTGCTGTTATTGGTTGAAAATGGTCATGTGATTGCGAGAAGTGCTGCTATTGGTTGAAGCGTAACGTTTTGCAATCGAGTGGCTAGAAGTATTATTCCTTCAACGACTAGAATCTCCTATTCGTTACGTAACAATGTCACTAGTGAGGAGTCATATCGAATGCAATTCCACAGCTCGGTTTCCGAATTATGAAGTTCATTCCCACTATATTAAAAGAATCCAACGTAAATTCTTAAGATACGCATATTTTAGAATGGATATTCCTAGAGAATGCATATACTGCGATTATCTACATTATTAAATAAATTTATAAACATTATCTGAACGTAGAATTATTTGCGATTTAACATGTTTGTTTAATGGGGAGAGGGACGTCGGATGGTTATTATTTATTAATTCAAAATAATGATAATATTATTGTGCAACACGATAAACATGGTGTTTTTAAAGAGAAAAATATTTATTACGTTTTTTTTTAAAATTTGCATGGGTTGAGCATTTATCAAAATATAATCAGAAATATTACACATTTCTGACCGTTCTACGCATGTTCTACAAAAATATTTAAAAAGTTTAATATCCTTCAAAAATGCTGTGAAGGTTTTTCTGTAACTGGCCAATTTGATAAATTTAAAAAAGAACAGTATGTATTTTCCTTTTTTCATGAACATTACGTAACTTTAATGTTTTTTTTTTGTAATGCGGATTGCAAATCTTTGGTTACGTTTATTTACAAAAAAGCAACGATAAACGAATTAACATACTTTTCTCCACTTTAAAAATCATATTTTTATTTTAAATATTTTATAAACCATACAATGGGACGGTCAGAAAAAAGTAATATTTCGGGTTATATTTTGATAAATGCTAAGCCTATTAAGATTGCTTTATACCACTGAACTGCTATGTTTAATTGCTTTTCAGGTACCTGGTAGGACAAGCCAGCACCTACCAATTTAATGTGACAATTCAACTTCAGCGTCGAAATACTATTCCCCTATGCGGTGGATTCAACATCTGGGGAACAAATACTTGGATGTTGTTGACATATTTGGCACATCGATGTTACAGTATAAGCATCCATTAGTACGGTTTTTTCATCGAGTAGAGCTAGGTTATTTGAAACTATTTACTTCTGGATATAAGGGTCAACATACTCGTATGTTGTTTCTTTTTATATTACCTATTACCTTTTCAATGTTATTTACAAATGTCCATGTATAAGCCTGTAATGGGCGTAAATAAATAAATAAATAAATGACCTCAGAACGAAAGTGGAGCCATTTCACGGATAAATTGTTAATTGTTTTTTTGTTTAATTCGTAGAACTTTAAAGATAAAATTCAAAGATTAAATCCATCCAAAACAGAATTTATTTGGACACCAACAAAAAACGCCAATCCATGTTCGATTAATCTCCTTTCACTACTTCGGGCTGTAACATCATCCCTAAAACAGGCGCTAAACTTCTAGGTGTGCAACTAGATGCAAATCTTTCACTCAAATCCCAGATTAACAAGACAGTAAGTGCAGGTTTCTTTCACCTGCGCCAAATCAAATCAATACGGAGAAATATTCCGGCTAATGGCACGAAGATGTTGGTAAATTCTTATGTTGTGTCACGACTTGATTATTGCAACGGCAAGTCTCCCCAAAATATATACTGACAGACTTCAGTCAGTTTTCAATGCTGCAGCAAGGCTGATAACCGGCGTTTCCAAATACTCTCACATATCTCAACATCTGCGGAACCTTCACTGTCTTAAGTGTCCTGAGAGGATCCAGTTCAAATCATGCTGGATGGTCCTTAAGGCGAAACACGACATGGCACCACCCTACTTGTCAGAACTATGGGCTCCAAACGATGTCAACACTAGGCAATCATCTCTTCGATCAGCGTTTTCAACGGCCATAGGAAGACTCTCAGTACCTAAACGCAATCCCAATACCAATTTCGGAGACAGAGCATTTGCGGTAGCAGGCCCAACAGCTTGGAACAACTCCCTTCACATTTGCGAAAAATCGACAACTTTACTGAATTCAGAGCAAAACTAAAGACTCACCTTTTTAAATTTTCCAGATTAACGACCGCATTGGTCTAATGGTGTTTTCGAGTACTCAGTCCAAGAGAATTACTTATATACCTATTTACCTTCTACCGCCCAGACTACCTTGTTTAATTTCAATAAAAAATATTACACTTTTGTGCGCTTTACCACTGACAGCACGAGCAATAATCATAACAGGTATTTATAATAGTATAAATACAACTGGCGTAAAACTAGAATTTTATTTTGAAAATCAGCGGTCAATTGTTTTGACGCAGCGTGCTTATCGTCGTTTTTTTAATGTGTGTACTGGACCTTCAACATCAACAATAAGCCGCCTGGTTGCAAATTTTCGACAACATGGTACAGTAAGACACTTTCCATGTACCGGAAGACCACGTACGGTCCACACGGAAGAAAATATCCAACGTGTTGTAGATAGTGTGCAGGACAGTCCAGAAACATCAACCAGAAGACGTTCGGTACAACTGGAGCTATCGCAGAGGTCCGTTCATAGGATTTTGGCCACATTGCACATGTTCCCGTATAAGGTTCCGTTTGTGCAAGAATTGAAGACGATAGACTACCAACAACAGCTTGATTTTGCCATTTCATTCCAAACCATAACGGTAGTTTTGCGCCACCCTGTAGGTATGTTAGTTGTAAGACTCTAGTTTTAAGCCATAGTTGTAAGTCATTTTGCAGTATTGTATTTAAAATATGCACTTGGTCATAGATATGTATTAGTTTTAAATATCTACAAGGTTTATATGTATGTTAGGTTTATATTCTAGTTATACCTACTTAAGTCTAAATTGTAAGTCACTAGCTATAACTTTTAGTTGTAAGTCAATAGTTATAAGTCTTACTTATAAGCCATTAGTCATAAAGTTCAGCTGTAAGGTGTTGGTTGTACGTCAAGTGATATGTTATTTAATTAATTGTAAAACGCCCTTGAGGTGATTTTCCCACGAAAACGGCGCTATAGAAGTAATCCAATTATTATTATTATTATTAACTCCATTTAATTAAAATAAGGTAAATCAAATTTAATAATCTTAATATTAAGTTCTGAAAGTATTTTTAGTTTTTATTATTGTGACAGCTGTTTCGGCGATCAAGGCCATTTTCAAATTGCGGTTAATCCACATTGTAACGACTTATTTTTATTATTTTATTTTCTCCCACCACATTCTAATGTGGACGGGTTTTTTCAAATAATGATTTATTATCGGTAAAACCGATTTAGTTAGAAAATAATTAAAATTCTCTATTCTGTGAGGTTTTTACATTTATAATGTGTTTCCCCGTATTCAAATGTTTTTTTTTTCTTAATTGAAATATTTAAAAGTGTTATGTTGTTTTGATAACCTGAACATGCGGAGAAGTGGTGAATAAATAAATTTCCTTACTTTATTAATGTTGTTATATTAGGATCATTCGTTCGTTTATTAATTTCTAATTGTTCAAGTAAATATAATCTAAGAACCTTTCTTTCTACTCGTATATGTAGGGGTTTAGACTCGTTGTCACAATAATAAAAACTAAAAATACTTGCAGAACTTAATAATAATAATATTAAATTCAATTTACATTCATTTAAAAAAAATGGATGAATTGGTCCAGCTTTAAATTCGCAGTTCTCATAGGATTTGGTTCAGATTTATAGAATTTTATCGATCAATAAACTGGCACTCTTTGCTGTACGCATATTATGCTTAAACTGTTTTCACAAATTTTATAAAACTTTTTTTTTAAATTTAAAATTTAATGTAAATCAAATTTAATAATGTTATTATTAACTTCTGCAAGTATTTTAGTTTAGATTATTGTAACAGCTGTTTCGGCGTTCAAGGCCATTTTCAAACTGCGGTTTGGTAGCAGAAACATCTGTCACAATAATAAAAACTAAAATACTTGCAGAACGTAATAATAACATTGTTAAATTTGATTTAAATTAAATTTTTTAAAAAAGGTTCTGCAAGTGATCCCGCAATGTACTACAGGTTCTGCATGTGATCCCACAATGTACTACAGATTCTGCATGTGATCCCACAATGTACCACAGGTTCTGCATGTGATCCCACAATGTACTACAGGTTCTGCATGTGATCCCACAATGTACTACAGGTTCTGCATGTGATCCTACAATGTACTACAGGTTCTGCATGTGATCCCACAATGTACTACAGGTTCAGAGTCAATGAGTTTCATAACTCTTAGGAATTCAATGCATAATGTATTGTATACTTTTTAATAAAAAATAAATTTAAATAATATCTTTCGAAAGCGAAGCCTTCCTCATCAGGATATAAATAATACGGAATAATAACAGTATTTTTTCCCTTGTGGGGAAAGCTTTGCTTTCGAAGC
Source organism: Halesus radiatus (assembly GCA_022606495.2). NCBI lineage: Eukaryota > Metazoa > Arthropoda > Insecta > Trichoptera > Limnephilidae > Halesus > Halesus radiatus. The sequence goes on along the minus strand of JAHDVE020007483.1, from coordinate 90,810 downwards.
ATATTGATATATATATTAAAATAGTGGTGTTTACAAAGTAATTTTTAATTCATTCATTAATAATGATGTGACGAAGTGAATATCGATCTTCTGAAGAAATGATTAATGTATTAATTAATAAAATAGGATTTATTTTTCAAATTGCTTAATTATGTGTTATACTACAGTAAACACTATAACAAGTTATGCAATTCTTCTCTTGTTTGGGACTTCGAAAGACTTGGAAATTACATTCGATTCACACTTAAAATGTCATATTCACATAGAGACGTTATGCAGCACGGCCTTGAAATTGTGCCAAACAATTCCAAGCAGTTTTATGACTCTGCAATGGTTCGCTTGTTGTACTATTGCTCTTTACGGTATTTTAGAAAGTGGCTCTGTACTGTGGGGACCAGGGGATGTTACACACTCTTTAATGGTGGAGAAAGCACAAAAGAAGTTCCTAAGGTATTCATAGGTTAGAGACTTCGAGTAATATCCCTGGTTATATCCATCAGCCTTCTTATCAGGAATGTATATAACTTCTTGAATGCCTACATCAGAAATCCAGAGATCTTAGAAAAAAAGCCTATTGTGTCTCTGACCATTTTACAATAGCGTTCGTGTACAGATCTTTTCTTGCTCCGAGATGCAAAACTAATCTACCATTAGTAATGCGCCTCGGAAAAAGTGATCAAGCTCTTAAATGAACTAACGCCTGATGTCGACATTTTCCACGTGAACTCAAACTTAATTCAAAATGATAATAAAAATTATGTAACTAACATTGGCTAACAACGTAATATACATTTGTTATTGGCATAAATGTCTGTAAACTTACATGCAAAATAAAAATAAATAAAACAAAAAAAACGAATTAATCAAGAGATTCAACCTCCGCCACCGAGGATCATCAGTAAAAAAGCCTAATCATCGTGAGAGGTGTTTAAAAATCATCTAATTTTTGTATTTTGCTTGCCACTCTTGCCAACGTATGAACGCGAACGCTGGGAGAAGTATTGAGGTCGAGTCTCCATAAACTGGAACAAACACCGACTGGCAGCGAGAGCGAGTTGTGTGAGTCGTGGGCCCGAGCAGGCTACGGCTAAAGCATTATACCCGTAGCGCGGTCGCAGTCGGCGAGTGAAAGTTGACTCGAGACGTATTACTTACTTGCCTGGGTTCGTACTTCTCACAGTTAACTGTTCTGTGTTCACCGATTTATGAACTGTCAATTGCGTCGTTTCACTCCTTTAAACGAAAACTTTGTCGGTTCGTTTTATTTCATAATTTTATTTGTTTAAACGCCCAGAGGGCTTTTAAATACACGTGCATCCTTTTTTAAATCAAGTTAAAAAATATATAGAAAAACTGCACCGAAGCCAAAAATATACAAGAATATAAAGGAACAGAAAAAATAAATAATACAATATCCACAAAGTCAATATCAAAATTAATAACAAATAAGTAAATAATGTAAAAAGTAGTAGTTAACAATAATTTATAAACTAGGTAGAAATAATTCTTGAAGAAGATAATATTCACACATCCCAAAATGAACCAGGAAACAATTTACGCCATTTACACCGATATCATACTTTTTAATTTCTGTTGTTTTTTCGGTTTCGTGGTTCATTTGGGATGTGTTAATATTATCTTCTCCAATGATTATATTTAATATGTTATTAACTGATTGCTGCGCCCTCTTCGGGCTGCACCCATGAGTTTCGTGGTCGGCTCATAAAGCTGAGTGATACGTAACTCAATCTTATCAATATTACTCAATAATATTTTCTTTTTTTCAGTAATCAATTTTAAACCCATTTTTCTCCTCATAGCACCAACACCTATCAAACACATATTCATAATTGTTTACATTATAATATTTGTTTTTCTCATATCTTCATAAGTACGTTCATAAGTTTTTTTCCGTACTATTCCTCACATCTTTTTACACTTAATTTTTATACATTTTTTCTAGATGTATTGCCATACTATGTCCATAGCAGTTTTTTCCCTTCTATTTTTTTTATAATGAACTAAACTTGTCAATTTGACTGTTCTAAAACGGGGTTTGTTCCCAGTTGGGGAGTCAAAGCTTTCTTACATTTTATTGTTTAATAATATGTGTTTCAAATAAATAAATAAAAATGACTGCAGTGCTTAAAACGTTCCATTAGTCTTGAGACAGAATATTAATACTAATTTTCAGTCTCACCTGCAATCAATCCTACACAGTGATTTTTAACTTGCGTGTTTCTATGCGAATTCCTATGACTGTTTTCTTTTCCGGCCATTATCAATACGTACGGTGTTTGGAAACAGTTTTGCTGAATTTACTTCGCTTTCATTTGTTTTTGACACGTGATTCCATTTGCCCACTTGAGATAAATTTGAATATTCAATTTATACCAATAATAGAGAAACGATATTTTCACTGGCGCCAGAGTTGTACCATACACAATAGTACTTTATTATCAGATCTCCACAGGAGTAGGCAGATGGAATATAATGCGCAAATCTATACAATAGTATAATAATAAGAATGTTTTATTAACTTCTTTTTTTTATAACAAAATAAGAAATAATGTTCAATTTTTAATTATTAATTATTTTTATTGATATTTAAAAACCTCATTTTAATATTTAATCTATATAATAGTATAATAATAAGAATGTTTTATTATTTTCTTTTTTTTATAACAAATAATGTATAATTTTTAATTATTTATAATTTTTTTTGAGATTTAAAAACCTCATTTTAATATTTAATCATTGTAGAAAATAATATTAACATGACCTAAATGATACATGAAAACGGAAATTTTTTTACCTATAAAATCGGATATTAATCCGAGACACTATCTAGTTTGCAATTGTGTTCCTTAGGAACTTTGTAATCATTATAACGATAACCGCCAATAATATGGGATAAAATATGCAGAATAATATTGACAAATCTTGAATTTGAGATATGATATCGTTGAAGATGACATAAATTGAACTAGTCTCATTAGCTAAGTTGGTTAAACGGTTGCCCGGGATAGGCAGAGGTCCTGGGTTCAAGTCCCAGATGCGACTGAAATCTTTTTATTTTCTGTCTTTTTTTTCCGTTTTCATGTATCATTTAGGTTATGTTAATATTATTTTCTACAATGATTAAATAACAAATAATGATATCCTCACTGGTATTTCCGGTGCTCAGGATTTCATTTACAAAATATTAAATTGATACGCTTGATGAAAAAAATAAAATTAATTGTAAGGTGAGGTGTTTTAAGTGTAGTTACGCGGTTTCGGTGTTAGTCTGTATTTGGTTTTAATTTATTTTCTATTTCAGATCTCCCCATGTAGCGTATCCAGTGTTTTATGTGATTTTTAAATTTATTATGGTTGTTGTGATTTTTAAAGGAGAGTAGGATTTTGTTGTAGAGTTTAGTACCATAGTACAAGACTTTTTTTTGTCCAAATGTTGTGTTTGTGGTTTCTTGTTGTATGTGTTTTTGACTCTGAGATCTAGTGTTTCTAATATGTGTGATTGTTGTTTTTTGTATTAATGAATGTAAAGTAATATTGTTTATGTGGAAGTTACTTTTTGAAATACTTGCTTTTCAACCGGTTCGCCAGAGGTTTGGATTGAAACATAATATTGTGTAATAAATACATATCAAATTCAATGATGGGACTGAAATTGGAGCGAAAAAAAGATTATTTGACCTATAAATTGCAGACCGTTTGAGTGCGTCAGTTGCTTCAGCTTCTCAACTAGATTTATTTATATTTATATATTATACGGTACCATTTTACATAAAATATTTTTGAAAAAACTACAATAAAGGTGCTTTCTATGGTGTTTTATAATCTGGAGTGTAAGGTAAGTTTGAAGAGGTGATACTGTAAATGGAGTGTTACATGTATCGTGACCACCTCACTAGGAGAACCTGTGTTTTGGTTACAGCAAACAAATCCTTTAAAAAATAATAAACATGTAATTATATGTGCTTTCGACTAAGTTTGATAATATTAAAGTATATTGCACGGACAAAGAGAGGACTACCAAGTAAGCATACTATTTTATGTATTGAGTCATGTTCAGTTTGATTTTATCATGTGTTGAATAACACGAATACCTCGTTTTTTGATCCAGGCTGTGACATATTTTTTGAGATTAATTGTAGATATTATATTTACAGTTAGTAGTTGTTTCAGAGTGGTGGGCATGCAATTATAAAAGCGTTTTTTCTCGTCTGAGGTATGTTATCGGGATATTCAGGGTTTTATTTGTTGAGGATCTGGTTTTTATTGGGGTTTGAGATTGTATTGGAATAGGTGTAGTAATACAGATTTGACATATTATGACATATTATTTGACCTTATTATCTAGTGTGAAACCTCGGTGCTGGTATTTACTATAAATTATCCAAGGAAACTGCGCATCACCATTAATAAGCATTGAACGATATTTTACACATCTTCAAACAATAAATAATCGTGTTGGATCTGCATGGCCGCCGAGAGCCTAGTTAGCTACATTATGTTAGGCGTGATTTGTTCTATTCTAACCTAAATTTCACAGTCATTTACATCTCTAAATGGGTTCGAACCAGTGGCGTAGTGAACTTATGGGCAGGCAGAGCAGTGCATAGGACCACCTAAGGGCACGTATCTAGACAATTAAAAAATTCCGTTTATTAAATCCTCTTTTTATTGGTTAAGATCCCACAAAAATTCACCTGAATATGGAACTCCATTCCAATTTTTCAAAAAAAAAAATTATCATTGATGACGTTCAAATTCAAATACTAGTATATTTCGTTTTTTTTTCCAAAATTAATTTTCATAGTTTCAAATTTTCAAAACGATACAAATCTTTGGCCGGTCGGTTTTGACCAGTTTTGAGGTTAGAATGTCAAATGTCAAAACGGGGATGAGCTTTACCGAACATATTTTTATATTCTACCCATGGTAAACCATAACTTAACTTAAGTAATAAAATTATGTACTTTTTTAGAAACTTTAACTCAAAGAATAATAAAAGTATTTAGCACTAATATTATCATAGTATAATTGGTTTGTTGATGAATGCTCTCATTTAATTAATTATTTTTTATATTGAACAACAATTAAAGAACTTAAAGTCACCCAAATTAAGTTTAAATTTCGCCGAAACTAAAATTGTACATATTTAAAATACATAACGAAATCAAAAAATAAAAATGTCCATGCTAATCCAAAAACAAAATGCGCACGTGACGTCAGATGTTCCAAATGCAATGGTACCAATATAACAAGGTATTTTGATGGGGTGATTTTTTATTCGATTTTAAATAACGGTTTATAAATTCTACGTATTATTATACATGATAAAATTAATATATTCAGAATCGGCGTTAGCTGATCTGAATGAACATATATTTTGAAAGCCATTATATTCTTCACTGGAGTTTCTTATTGTAATGTTATATTTCCGCAGCCTTATTAGTTTTTGTAACGGAAAGAAAAATATTTACTTTAATTGTATTTTCATAGAAGTGCTCATAGATATTCCAAACTCCAACTTCTCAAAATGAGTAGATGATCACTGAGGGAGATAGAAGGACTTTGAATGAAACATTGCCATCTCAGAAAAAACATATAGCTCTAGAAAGCGTAGATCTGTTTAGGGTGCCAATGTCCCACTTTGATACTCAGGAGTCTTCCTTATCTCTAGAGCTATGTTATGGATCCAGGCGGCATTGCTAAATACACGATGACAACTATGGTGAACGAAAATATAAATGACATTTCTTTATTCATTTATTATATAACATACGTCATATATGGGTTTTTAAAGATTTAGTTAATAATAATTGAATGTTTAGTTACAAAGGTGCAAAATACATCAATGTATTACTAGTGCTAGCACACAAATCATTATGCGAAGAATACTCCACAAGTCTAAACATAACTCGAGGCGCACAGCTCGCACTGGGCCAGTGGGTTTCTTGCACATCATCGGACCTCCCAGTAGGTAATTAGATAAATACTATATATTTAATTTGTCTCAGAACAAATTTAGCAATAAAATCGTCTAAGTACCCCACAAACATTGATACTTATACTCTAGACACATATCTTAATAATTGTTGATGAGGTATGCAATAATCGTCTGTTTGTATTTGTATTGCGAGCAGTTGAGCTACTGTCTAAAGAAGAAGTTGAAACATGGGGCATAGCATAATGTACCTATGACCCTAGTGCTAACGGAATATATATGCAGACACTGCGTATCGCTATAGTGTGAAAATGGTCAGAGAGTTCGTTGCTACGCCACTGTTTTGAACTACTTACGAGCGTGATTTTCTAAAAATTGTATATTTTTCTACATTAACATAGGCGTTAGTAAACTGACCATTAGCCGAGTTGCCGAGAGAGGATTACGAAAAGTTACAAGTTTTGTGATCATTTTGCAATGAACTACTAAAGCAGGGATACCGCATTTCTTAGGCAAATCTAAAAATAATATTTTTGAGCAATAACATATAAATATTTCGAAGAAGTTACGTAAGTCAATATGAAAATATCACATGAGCAATTTAATTTCGTATTTTTGAAAGGTTATATGCCTTTGGCTCCGACAGGGTTCTTTGAGTTTGCAAAGCTGTTAAAGATTAAAAAAAAACATTTTCACACATAAAATGTGATAAATAATAATATTTCTTCAAATGATGTAAAATAAATTGTTTATCATGAAGAGGGGAGCTTTGCTCCTGGAACATGTAGATATTTAAGTATTAAATACGGTGGTTTTAAAAAAACTAATTATTATTGAATAAAACAAACACTTCGATATAAACCATGAGAATATTTTATTTTTCGCCGACCGGTTTCGTTTAGGTCAAGCTTCGTCAGGTTAAATATATTAACTAAATAATAATACAAAGTTATCGGTTATATATAGGTCCTATATATAATCGATCCCCCACTCCCACTCCAACTACCCTCACCTAATAATGTGTAATTATTTCTGTACTTGTTTAATTTAAGTTAATTTTAAGAACGCTAGTGAATGACACGGATGTGTCGAAACCGGTAGCGCAATAATAAAATAACAATAAAACTAAATAGTTTATTAAGTATAGGATATTGTTTTCAAAGAACTATAATTCAAACAGTGGTTAGCCACCAGAAGCCGTTTTCAATATTGGACTGAATATCACGATTATTCAAGTATGACATACAGGAATAATATCTAAATTTAGAATTAATCATTCTCTTTTAAATAGTTAAAACTAGGAAAACATAAATCAAATTATGAAAAAAAAACGGTTTTTTTAATTACGCTGAAATATCAATATCCGTCCTACCTAAATAGAATTATAACGTAGAAAGCCCTTTTCATTAGATAGTAACCGGGGGTCAAACCTCTCTGCCCTTTCAAGTCTGATTTATTCATTTTGAAAGAGCAGTGGAATCAGAATCAGATTAAACCGAGTATACATATTCAACAGGTTGCCGTGACTACTATGAAGTATTTTAAGAGTGTTGTATCCGTGAAACACAAACAGGTAAGTGTTGTCTTAATTGAATGGCCCAGAAAAATCAAACTCAGCTCAAGTACTAATATGTCTCGCCATAACACATTGAGATTTTTTAAGCAATTTTTTTTGTGTTTATTGTAAAACAGTTCCTCATGCCATTGTCGTCGGCTCCACGGGAAAAGACAACGCTGTATAATATCGTATTTTATAACCAGCGGAACAATTATTAGTATTAGATATTAGGCCGATGACTTACGACTTGCGACGGGCTGGTCGTGAGCGCGATATTAAGCAGGTTTGGGCGGCACGCACTGGATGTCAAACGCGCTTCCGGTATCAGGTGCGTAGTATTATATGAACGGCTCTGAATCATAGCGAGGCAAGTCAGTTGTATATTTATGATAAGAACGGTACAAGTTTATTATAGTAGACCTCCATAACACCACCCATCTAATTTGTATTTATCCTTAAGTAGCTAATGTGTACCCGGCCTTGATGGCGATTATTTATTTATTTTGGAATAAAGTTATGAAGTTGTGATTTCTTGCTTGTCGTTTGGGTGTCATATTTGATTTCACAGCGAAAATTATGCATTGTGACGACTATTACTATCTCTAAACAAAAAAAAAAAAAGATTATTTTGAATTTTTTTTTCATTCCAAACATTTTTTTTTTATATGTATATAAATAATAAAGTTCTTGGTTTAAAGCACTTGTGTTTCCATTTTGAAAATCTTCTACCCAAATAAACATTCTTCTTTTGAATATGTAATCTGTGGCTAACCGAAATGATGTATTTATGGGCTAACCTCGATACAACGTGGGGGGTTCAATGTTTTTATTTTATTAATTTTAAAACGTTATAGCAACAGTTTTACATGTCGAATTTAATTCAAACTACTCTTTAAACCCTCCCGGCACTAATAAGAACAAACTGTGCTATTTTCAGCGAAACCGGTAGGGTAAATTTCGAGGAAATCGAGGACAGAGAGACAAACATTCATTTTAATATATAGAGAAGAAATACGTTTATTTTTTTAATTAAGCGATACTGAAAGCATACAACATGTTTGAAAGCGATGCTTTCGTCATCAGGAATATACGGAATACATTTGAATTTTATATATTCCTGATGATGAAAGCGTCGCTTGTTCATATGTATATATTAATAAAGCGGTGAACACAAAATTAATTTTTTAATCATTTATTAATAATGACGCCAAAAAGTGAATACCAATTTTCTAAGAAATTGTATGTTGTTATTCAATCAATTATAATTATATTTCCATAAGGAGGAATTATTTTCTGGGTTGACGTCGTATTAAATAAAACAGACACTTTATTATAAACCACGAATAAATTTTATTTTTCACAAACCGGCTTCGATTGTGTTAAGCTTCTTCAGGGCAAATATAAAAAAAAAACTAAAGAATAATACAGAGTTATTAGTTGTACTCGTATATCGGTTATACCATATATTGGTGTAAGAACACTAGTTAATGACACGGATGTGTTGAAACCTGTAGCACAGTAATAAAATTTAGGCAGCAAATGTACATAGTGGATATAATTCTTCAAACAAAATACAAAATGCAAAAAATAAATAAACTATGTTGACGAAAATTGTTTTTCCTTTCGAAATGTTTATTTTATGACAGAGAATTTATTGAAGCCAAATTGATAAATATAATCTTGCCGTTGTCATGGAGATTGCAGATAAATAATTAAGTCATTACGATTATTGCCTTAGCCAAAAAAGTTGCAGGAGCTAATAATATCGTATCTGGTTTATTTTGTATAACCTTTCGAACGAGTAGCGATTAAACATTGCATTTACCTCGATACCTCGATACCTCGATACCTCGATACCTCGATACCTCGATACCTCGATACCTCGATACCTCGATACCTCGATACCTCGATACCTCGATACCTCGATACCTTGATACCTTGATACCTTGATATCTTGATACCTTGATACCTTGATACCTTTTTACCTTGATATTTTTATGTTGCAACAATTATAAGAGCATCGTATAAGAGCTATTGTTTAATTATTATTTTTTATATATATTATCTTTATACTCATCTACAATCCAAAAACTTGTTCCTCTTTTTTTCTTTCTATGCATCATATACCAGATTATGTATTATGCAATTTCATACATTTTTACATCATCCGAAATATAAAAACACAATGATTTTTTTTCACAATGTCATGCACTCATATTATAAGAGTATTATATTATGCATTTGTGTATTATGTATCATGTAGGTCAGGCTATTAATATTTTTATTAAAAAAAAAGTAGTATCTACAAATTAAAAACCTTTCCCTTTGTAACTTCTCTGTGGCATGCACTTATACATTATTATACCTTCATATATATTATAAATATGTTACACTTATATACCAACTATGCATCATGTTATTTTTTTTTTAAGATCTGTACACATAATCATTTTAATGTTAAAATATGTAAAAGCCCTTTAGGGCGTTAATGAATGAATAAATAAAAAATAAATACCTTGATACCTTGATACCTAGATTTTCGGGGCTATCGTCCCCACTTGAATCGTGAGGAGTTAACCGAATTTTTCGGGATTTTCTCACTTGAAAGTCGTAGGAATTCCGCAGACGTACTGTTTTTACAAAAAAATACACACCTATGTGATAGATTGCTCTGAATTACTTGAACGAAGTCAAGTAAGAGTGCTCAATGAACAAACCAAACAAAACCATACGCTAAGCCTCCCTCATCGCAACACTAACTCAAAACAAAACATGTTTATTCACCACGATTCACTCATTTTTAGCACATCATACAGTGAGTTCTACTTATTTAACTCAGCCCCTCACAACTTCAAATCTAAAATCAATAAATAAGATTCTCACAATAAAATATTACTCTACAAAATAGATCTACTCCATTCCCCTCTCTCCCGGCATCCTATCCCCATAAGCTAAACTTGTGACCTTTTTATTGGTAATTGAATAATTTAAACACTTGAGTGAAAACCTACTATTATTGTGTATCTTAATAATTATTGTGTATCTGTGTGTCCTCGAATTTATCATAAATTACTTGACCGGTTTCGCTGAAAATAGTACAGTTTGTTCTATTATTGCCGGGAAGGTTTAGAGAGTAGTTTGAATGAAATTACATATGTAAAACTGTCACACATCAGCTAATAAAAAAATAAAAAATGTTGATCTTCAATAAAAAATGAAAGTAAATGTAAAGTAAAAATGACCGCGTGTTGTTCAACTGATTTTTCTCCGTTTTCTTGGACAGGGATCACACAATAACATTGTTCTCCCAACAAGTAATGAATATTGCCAGAACTTGAAGGTAATTATTTCTCTATACCTGCATTTGTTATAGAAATACCGGTATGTTCTTAAGGTGGCGAGCTTATATTAAAAATATAGGAAACAAAACAAACTATTGAGTGAATTAGCGGAACTTGGATATTGCAACAAGTCTTTAAAAGCAGCGGGAGTCGGGTAGTGTAAAATGGTTACAAAAGGCAATGTGAACCAAACACTTCCAGAAAACAAAGCGCTTTAATGAATGAAGATAAAACGTAGACAAATCGCGTTTTCACTGAAAAGAAATGCGTTCCACCTGTTGTCGATGAATTAATAAAAGAAATCGCTTGTTACCGGTATGTTATTGAGTCTTAAGTTACAAGTTCCTCTTTAGGGAAACTTGGTGCGTTCACCCTGATGATTTTCCACCTCCCATAGCCCCGAGAGCAGAGTGGAGAAGGTTGAAGTAGAAACAGTGAACAGAGAACACAGAACAGAGACCAGTGGCCTTCCTCCAGTCGACAGACAGTGGTAAAGCGGTTAGTTTTCTGCTGTCCGTGGTCACACTATCGCCAGACGCCAACGCCATCATCTACCACCACCACCTGGATTGGGTTAAGAAAGTTAAGACATCGACGGCCTGCAGTCAGTTGCCAAGCAGTCGGCGCTTCATCAAGTACTGTCCTCGAGTTACCAACTCCCTGCAAGAGCCTACCGCTAGCGCTGCAGAGTGCAGAGTGACTATACTCGGGAGTAGAGAAATCGCGATATCGCGCCGTATTCAAGTAAACGTCGATCCATTTTTTGTGCCGTTTTTATAACACTCAATAAATTTGTGTTTACCATAAATAAATTGTGCTCGCTTTTTTAAAGCTCTCAACTCTTTCGCGTTCCCTTCTCGGAAAATGTGAAAAAATCATTTTAAAATGGTTTCAAAGCGGTTTTTTTAATAAATTTTGTGTTTCTTTTTTATAGGTTTTATCGGTCAGCGTATTGAATTTGGCTTGCATTGGACTTTGAAAGTGTTATTGTGATTGGCTTGACATTATTTGATTTCGTGAAGTTGTTGGACGTTATTTATTCTAAGCAGAGTGCCGCAGGCGGAATTTCACATGAAAATGGTAAGAAAATTGGAGATATTAAAGCATTGATAATTTTATCACGTTTCGTCCGAATGCCTTATGTGACTGGCGGTGTTCTTTTTTACTAGAATGTTTATGTACATTTCGCAGCAGAACTTGGGATTTTGATTTAATCTATGGAATAAACGTTTTCACTTTTAAACTGTTTAAAGCAGTTTTAGCGTTCAACACTTGCGGCGTGCAAAAATGAAAGTTACTTTTGTACAATAATTTTAAACGGTAACCTAAAAATTAGGAATTCATTAATTTTTACGGTAGTTTTGAAAAGACGTTTCATTCCGCGTTCTTTTTAGAGGACTTTAAAAGTTATTTATTGTTTTTGTGTTTTATTCGTAGAACTCCATTAATTTTTAAATTTTTTTTTATTTAATGAAAATCAAATATAATAATGTTATTATTAAGTTCTGCAAGAACTAATTCTTGCGTACTTAATAATTAACATAATAATTGCAGAACTTAATAATAACATTATTAAATTTGATTTACTTTAAATAAAATAAAAAAATCTTTAAAAGTTATTTTATTCTCTATAGAAAAACAATTTCGCAATACCTTTTTATGTGATATCTAGTTAAAAGTTTTTTTTTCCTTATTGTTTTGTTCTTTTTAATTTAATTTGAAAAACTATTTTTATTTACAAATGAAGTGTGATACCACGCAATATCACTTTTATTTCACAACATGTATATGATAAAAGTTCTTCAAATTATGAACAAGTTGACCGTGAGTTTGGATTCGCGTGAGCAGGTTTTGACAAACCCACCCATACGACACCTGGCTGGTACAATATTGTAGTTTTTACGGCAGGTGTCCTTAGACACATAATCGAGTGAAATCTGTCCGGTTTCAACGGCATAAATTTTCGCTTTCGACGACCGTTCGGTCTGGACGTGAATCGAATATTTTGCTTCGTATTTGAGACAACAGAAATCATAACAGTTGTTATTATATTTTGGTTTCAGTCCTCTTCGTGCGTGAATATTCAATTAGAAAACATAAGGTATTTGATAACCTGGAATCTTTTATGTTTCTTTGCACTCAACACCTGTTTCACTCTGCCTATTGTTGTCTCCCTCAGACATTAAATACACAATGAGATTAGAGATCTTTTGATAGAAGCAGATTAAATCTCACGACACGCTTCTGTGGCGAATCACCATGGACAAGTTGTCATCTTCGTGTTGAAGTCAGGTTACTGGCAATCTGAATTCTTCGTTGTTGTTCTCAGCACAATTCGACTTGTCCATTTTCACGCTGGTTCATTTTCTGCGCTATCTTTCCGGTGTTTTATTCTAGGAAATGTTATTCTCCAGGATCATTCTTGGATACTCACATAGGTCATTATTTTGTTATCCTAAGGAGTCTTACCAGGAATTGTCTAGTTAAACACTCGGGATTTGAATATTTATTTTATTTCAAGCAATAAATATGCGTATTTATTTAGGGCATTTGGAGAGTGCTGTTTTACTCGATTCTAACATGCCAGGTTTTGCATTCACATGGTAAGCTTGATCGTACGAGTACATAACATTGCATACATTAAATCGTCTAATTTAATGAGTTTGTCTTTGCTCAATCATTTTTTCCTATCTGCATTTTACTAAATTTCCACAATTTTTTTTTTATAGCAATATTTTTGAAGAATTTGATAGAATAAGTTTTTCACTTTCACGTGTGGACCTCATTCGACGGGTTTTATTGTGGAAAGTCGTTCACGTTGTTCTTTACGTTAATATTCTGCAGTGAAGACTCATTTTGCAAAACTATTGTAAATCGTTAAATGTGAAATAAATTAAATAATAATGAAGTAGCATCTCAAATAAAAATAACACCATTTGTTGAAAAGGTCGTCTAAATTTGTACAGCTATTTAATCTTATTCTTTGAAAGCAATCCGAAAGTGACACATTCCCTCTATTATTTGCACAATAAATCGAGTCCATGTGATATACCAGCGAGCAGTCAATGCATCGACGCACAGTTCAATCGCTTCCATTCTCCTTTTAAAAGCGAATACGAGTATGTGGGTCATAAACGATTTTCGGACCTTACGTTTTCGAATAGCTGCAAGCAACCCGAGCGCAAATAACGACCAATTAAAGTAGACCAGATTCATAATGAAAACAGATTATGTCGAATTAACACGGTAACGAAATTGAATTTACTTTTCTTTCTCTGTATGATATTTGAATAAATATTCATTTTATTTTATTGTGTAAACGCCCGGGGGGATTTAAATAACATAAAAATAAAAATAGAAAACATGCAAAAAAGTTAATTAAACTTGAAAAAAGAATAAATAAAAAAACTGCACCAAAGCCAAAAATACACACGAATATAAAGGAACAGAAAAAATAAATAATACTATGTCCAGAAAGTCAATATTAACATTAATAACAAATAAGTAAATAATGCAAAGAGTTGTAGTTAACAATAATTTATAAACTAGGTAGAAATAATTCCTTCATACTTTTTTGAAATTTGCCAAGTTTTGATTATTCTCAAAAGAGTATCCATATTATTTAAGTATTTGTTACCAAGACTGTGTAAGCGTTGAATTGGGGAATTCAAACTATAGTTGGAACGGGATATACATATGTAAAATGTTGATGTTTGGTTTGAAGTTCGTTTAGGTATGTATAGGTTGATTAAATGCAGGAGTTCGGAACAATCGAATTTACAATTTAATAATTTTATTAAAAATATTAGGTCGTTAATTTTCCGTCTGTTTTGTAAAGTTGGAATATTTAAAATATTCATTAACGAGGAGTAATTTATGTTATCTAAAGGTATGTTAACTTAATAAAGCTTTTCGTAAATGTTCGGTACCGATTGTTACAATAGAGTAATTAGAATGCAATTTTGTGAGTCAATTTAATAGAATGTGGGTACCTGAAATCTTTTTTTATTAAATACTTAAATCTAAATTTGGTTATTATTTTGTAAAATTTCGAATTTTTTCAGTTTTCCAATTACTCAAACCTTACCACTGCTACCGGACAGTGTAACAGAAATTTATCAGAACAATATTAAGATAAGACACTTTTTTGTAATTTCTTAGTACAGTATCTAAGTAATTTCCCTTAGGTGGAAAATATCGTCAGTGGTAAAGCCAGTGTACTTTCTTTTCCACTTGTACATAAACAACACATATTGTCGCCATCTTTACCCTCGAATTTACTTTCTTTGATTGCTACTCTCCATTTCTCCTGCTGCGCTTTTCAGTATTAATAAATTTATTTAATGCCCATAGGTCTCATAAAGCTGAGATATGTGTAACTCAGTCTTATCAATATTACTCGATAACATTATCTTTTTTTAGTATTCAGTTTTAAACGCATTTTTTTCCTCATAGCACCAACCAGTACCTATCAAATAGATATACATAACTGTTTAATTTATAATATTTGTTTTTCACATCTCTTCGTAAGTACTTAACTATTATACTATACTCAAATTATCTGGTATGCATAAAAGATCATTCTATACTTTTTTATCTCTTTGAACTTAACTATTATTCTATATTAATCATTATACTGTACTCAAATTATCGGGAATACACAATTTTTTTTTCTGTACTATTCTTCACATATCTTTATACGTAATTATTATACTTTTTATAGGTATATTATGTTACCATACTATGTTAATACTAGCTTTTTAGATAATGGCACTTAATATGAACTAAACTTGTCATTTCGACTGTCCTAAAACGGGTTTTTTCCTAGTTTGGCAGTCAAAGCTTTCTTACGTATTATTGTTAAATAATATGTGTTTCAAATAAATTAAAATAAAATAAAAAAATAAAACATTTTACTTAGTTTTAATTTTAAAAATACAATGATAAGAGAGATATATAGCGGAAAACAATAGTTTGAGAATATATGGTAATAGTGTTTGTTAATGATTTTCTTTGTGCAGTTATAAATCGGGTATTAATTTAGAAAGCTGTAAACCGTTGCCAAAGTACCATTGTTTTTCATATAATATTACTATTTGTGAAGACAGTTACGCTTCTACCCTCCATGAGATTCCAGTTCTATAGGTCAGACTACTAGCCGATCGTCCGACACACCGGGTACAAATTAAATCAAAAGTTTTTTTTAAATGTCATCCCCATTTCAAAATAAGTAGCACATGCACGTTGTGCTAATTTCATCGCGACACAAATAAGCAGTCTTATTTAATAATTTATAATCTTCAAAAAACTATTTTTTCCAGAGACGGTTTTACTCGGAAATATTAATGTTTCTAGAAGAGGTGTCTTTCAACACTGTTGGGTTATTGATAGTTAAACTATGCGATTGACAAATCGACGCTGAACGAAAATTGCTTAATAATAAATACGATTTAACGCGGCTATTAGCCGCTAGTCTCAACCAAGTCTGTACCAGCGACAGTCCAAATGTAAAAAAATAGCACAAAAAACTAAAGCACACTCTCGGCGAGTGATCAACAAATGCTTTATCCTTGAAATGCATCGATTACCTTCACTACTATATACATAAATCACTTCGCCAGTATATTGCCTACATACACCTCCACGTCATGTAGTATATGAGTGTTACCAACCTTTAATGGTACAAGACTTTAAAAATAAACTTCCTGGTCACTGAGTCCTCAATGAGAACCTTCAGTCTCCAATATTTAAAAATGTTTAGGTTTTTTCGGAGAAAACCGCCGCCGTGGTACAATTTGTGTGAACCATTTAATAAACTTAGCTTTTAAATGAATGCTACAATATTACAATAGCAAAACGATTAAAACTCCGTTAATGAAATCTAATAATAATATTTATTTATTTATTAGAAACACGCATTATTTAACAACAAAAGGTAAGAAAGCTTTGACTGCCCAACTAGGAACAAATTCTGTTTTAGGACAGTCAAATTGACAAGTTTACTCCATATTAAGTGACATTATAGAAAAAAATAGAAGGAAAAAAGCTAGTATTGACATAGTATGGTAATGTAATACATCTAGAAAAAAATGTAATACTTAAGTATGAAGGGATGTGAAGAATAATATAGAAAACAAAACAATTATGTCTATCAGATAATTTAAGTATAGTATAATAGTTGAGTACTTATGAAGAGATCAGAAAAACAAATATTATAGCGTAAATAATTATGTATATGTTTGATAGGTACTGGTTTGTGCTATGAGGAAAAAATGCGTTTAAAATTGAGTACTTATAAATATAAAATTGATAAGATTGAGTTACGTATCACTCAGCTTCATGAGTCGACGACGAAACTCAGGGATGCAACCCGATGAGGATGCAGCAAATATTAAATATATTTTATTCAGTAATTACAAAAAGTAACTTTAGTAAATTGTTTATAACCAAATATTTGTCCTTTTTCCTTTCCTTGGTTAGGGTTTTTAATCCAGTTTTCCCAAAAAACACAAAAAATGTAACATAAATTCAGTCAAGTAAATCAAACCATGAGATGGCAATAGTAATAAGGCGAAAGCGCCGCAGTACTAGTTAGATAGAAAAGATGAAGGGTATTATACAATTCCTAGGATATTGTCATAATCCCTAGATAGATAAAGGATTATAAAAGAATCCAAAAAGTATTTTTTTTTAAATTGTGTTTGTATGCATTTTTAGTTTATTGTAGAGTAATATTGAATTACGTATAAAGGTTTTATTTAAAACTGCGCATGTCTATTAATCAGCATATGTTCGCTGATAGCTAGATAGGTATAACTGTGATATTAATTATTATTTAAATACATTTTTGTTAATTATTTTTAATGTTATATTGTGATGGGTTTCAAACGCAGTACCTGCCTTTAATAATTTAAGGAAAAGTAATTGACAAAATTTCTTTTCAACATGTGACCCAAACAAAGGAAACGAAATTCAATGGTTTTGTTTATATAATTTAATTCTACAACTATTAGCATACTGAAAAAGCGTCAGCTTTACAAATAAGTGTTCACAAAGTAATTTACTGTTAATTTACACAAATACGTTTTTACGGTATACATTTTTTTATTCTCTTTTGCCCTGAATGCAAAATCTTTCATTTTGCAAACATTTTGTTAGACATCCAAAAGATTTGTTTTCCACTGCCTTTATACACATGTCACTAAACTCGAATACAGAGTTTCTTACGCTTTCTCCAGGCATTCATAGAATACACCAGCTTCTCTGCTCATTTGTCACGGTCACG
This sequence comes from Halesus radiatus, assembly GCA_022606495.2. Classification (NCBI taxonomy): domain Eukaryota; kingdom Metazoa; phylum Arthropoda; class Insecta; order Trichoptera; family Limnephilidae; genus Halesus; species Halesus radiatus. Next base: position 72,670 of record JAHDVE020007483.1, on the reverse strand, counting down.
TAATGACATGCAGATGTGAATAATCTTTATTAATTATTCAATTGATTTGTCAAATAAACGTATTAATATCGTATTATCTCATTGCGTTTTTATAGCTACCTGCATCGAATTCGAGAGAAAAATGTCCTTTGTTTTATATTTGTAGTATGTTAATTCCAAAATATAATGTTATATTGCATTTTTAAGTCTTTCATTTTTATTTTCATGCACACAAGTGTCTCAATTGTTCCCAACCATCTGGAGCCACTGAGATTATGGCATTCCCAATTGGGGTGTGAGGCTGAAAGTATTGAAGAGGGGATGGAGATCAGATCTGGTCACCAAACACGGCTAAAGCCATTTCAAGCAACGCTTCGATTCTGAATCGTGATATTTCACCAGGGCAATACTAGCCGTATATGCCACTCTGGAACGAGCCGCAAATATAATACATATTATATTAAATGAATAAATTGCGAAATAACACAGTTTAATTAAATAAAATTTCATTACGCACGCTGGAATTCGAAGTCGCGACCTCCGCATCCATAGCCAAGGATCGTATCCGCTTAACTAAGGAGTCCTTTCAAGTATAAGGTTTTTATTTATATTTTTATTTATAAATGTTAAACGATTATAGATTTGATCTCTCAAAATCTTAATTAATAACTCCAATAGTACAATTCGCGAAACACAACCAAAGTCAACAATATGACCACTTATTGAGGATTTCAAGCTACTAGACAGTTTTTACTATATTCAACATCGACAGATAAGTCATATGTATCTTCTAGAGCCGGTTTATAACAGGTAATTCACTAATACGTATACACGCATATTCTCGGCGATGTTTAATTTAGTTTGGTGAAATAATCAATTTTATTTTTCAGTAATTGATTGATCAAAACAGGTGTTCAAAATAATAGTATTACAGTTAAACAGAAATTCGATTGGTTTACCTTGAAACTTCTACCTACCTGGCTAGTACTCGTATACATAGCTCAATACATGCAAAAATATTATTATTATCATAAATGGAATTCATCGTTAAAATGAATTAAGTTACAATCACAAATACGGTCGCAAACACACTCATTGACGATCTCCGTGATTGAGTGACTACGATCCTTGGCTACGAATCTGGAGGTCCCGCGTTCAAATCCCGGCGTGCGCTAGTAAATTTAATTTGATTAACTTGTATAATTTTACAAATTATTTATTAAAAATAATATGTTGCATATTTGCGGCACGTTCCAGAATAGTAGATACTGTCAGTATCGTCCTGGTGAAAGACCATCATTCCGAATAGAAGCGTTGTTTGAAATGACTTTAGATCTCAAGAGCCAGTTACTTCCCCATCCCTCGATATCTTCATCCTTACACAATTGGGGATGCCACAGTCTTACTGGCTTCAGACGCTTGTGTGGTATCACATAATTAAAAAAATAAACAAAACTCTCAGTGACCAGCTCAGGCACGGGGGCTCCAACGAAGCCAGGGTCAAATTAGCCTCTCAGGGTATAGTATATCAATAATACCTACACAACTGTTAAATCTGTACCAAACGCTAGTGCACCTCACTGTAACATTCGGCAGTCATCTCTGGTCTAGAGCCCCAAAATCCCCGAAAAATCCTTTACTCCGTGCAGAAACGGGCGGTCTGTTTAATGGATTCCCCTATCTTAACAAACTCATTCCAAAATCCTGTTTAAATGTAACAATATCATTACTGAGCATTACAAACACTCGCTTGTACCTAGATTACACGAACTTAACTGCACGGAAGGTAGTACAAGAAGGCTATACTATCATATCTTTTAAATCAATAATAATTTAATTTAAGTTTACTATGTACACATATCTTTTACTTTTATATCCTTCATGAACATTTATTATTTATATACTCTCTGATGTCATTGTACGACCCAATGCTACATTTAATAGTTACATTTTGAAATTATTTGTCCCATATTCTTTCGCTTGTAGTTAACTGTGAGATGTAATTATTGTTTATGGTATATTTATACCGTTGATATTAAATAAATAAATAAACGGATTACAATGCGTAGGCATCAGATGGAAATGATATCCTTGTTCTATCGGTATTTCAACGGAAGATGCTCCGAGGAACTAGCGTCATTTGGCACTGGTGCACAATTGGGAAACACACCAAGTGCGCGCCCAACCTTTGCACACAATTGACATTCGTCACGTGAGAACAAGTCGTTCGTACGACTCGTTCTTGAGTTTTACAGCTCGGCTGTCGAATGATTAATGGCGAATGTGGGGTTAGTGTAAAAAAACTGAAAATTCTAGCAGGAACCTCAAACTAATTTATTTATAATTCTACACAATCCCACACCTATTATGTACTACTACATGTAGAAATTCTATATTTGACAGACGGTTGCAATTTTCTCAGTTAAAATTAATTGAAATTAACCTTTATTTTACATAATGCTTTGCATAGCATCCGTCATTCATGACACAATGATTGACAGATTCGGTACAAACTGATTACTAGCAGACAAAAACATAACGTTATGCATTTATACACATAAACAAAACCTTCTGCATAGATATCCATATTAAAACATCAACCGACACATCACGAAAACTTTTTATTTGTAAAATCTAACTTATTTCAAATGAAAACCATTTTGAAAATCGCGTGGTGGGAAGTTGGAGGAACCAGAAGCGTTCATTGAAGGTAATAATTTTTAATACATGAAACAAACACTTTGTTATAAAGCACTAATTTATTGTATTTTTACAGTATTTTGCAAATAATAGACAGAAGTTTCAAAAACAAATCCTTTACGGATTTATAATAGGTATTAACCTTTTGCTGAATAAATAAAAAGAATGTTAATGACCTTTAAGTTGGAAAAATATCACTGATTAATACAATTTATAGATATTATGAATAAGGATTCAATAAATAAACACATTTTGTTAAGATTTATAGTATTGTGGAGCCTTTAGAGTTGCGAACGAATGTTTGCTTTGGGCTTCCTATTCATTGAATTTATTAATATTTAGAAAACTAGTTTTAAATACGAATAAATGTAGAGATTTAAAATTCACAATAAAAATATAATTAATACAAATCATGAGGTAGTTATCACTTTATAAAAAGAACTTTGTCGTTAATTTTCATAAATTATAACTCAACTAACTAACTAACTAACGGACGGCCTCCACGGTCGAGGGATAAGGCTCTCGACTACGAATTCGAAGGTCGCGGATTTAAATCCCGGCGTGCGCAAGTAAATTTGATTTAATTAATTTGTGCTGTTACACAATTAATTCATTAAAAAATAATATATAGTATATTTGAGCACCTTCCAGAGTGAAAGATACTCTCAGTATCGCCCTGGTGAAAGACCACCATTCAGAATTGAAAGGTTCCTTGAAATGGCTTTTAGCCGTATTTGGTGACCAGATCTGAATAGCCAGGTTATTCCCCTTCCTCTTCCCCTTTTCCTTCCCCCCCAATACCTTCAGCCTCACAATATTCACCAATTGGGGATGTCATATTCTCACTGGCTCCAGAGGGTTGGGAGCAGTTGGGACTCTTGTGCGGTATTAATATTAAAAAAAAAACAATAATGTTGTTTCTCCGCAGGGGTAGGCAGAGAGGACAGACCGCCAAACAACTCAATCATGGAATATACTTCTTGTTTTATTCTCATTCATACAAAGTCTCATACATTCTCTTCTGTTATTCCGACTTCTGACATGGCCCGACTCAAGTATTTGATTCACTTGATCGTGTCATGTCTTCCTTGGACGTCCCCGGCCTCTTCTTCCATTCATATTCGTGTTATAAATTAAGTTGAGTATAATGTACAACTGCTAAATTAAAGAGTAACGGGGTAATTTAGCACCGTAATAAATCGGGCCACTCGAAAAATTATTCAATTAAAACATTAGATAAAATGCTACGTGCAAATTCCTCCACTCCGAAAACATAATAGATTTAGACAAAACAATTTACTCCAAAATAGAATCGAACTCGAATCCCTCCATCCAACCTCGACCGCTGAGCCCCCAGCACAGACCCTCTCCGTCTCTGCCCAAATTCCATCTTATACCCTCCATTACCTTAGTGAGGGGGCTTAAATATAAGATAGCCATCAGCAAGTGCCGCTAGCACACAAAAAACGGCTTACAATTCTTTGAAATAAAAATAAATAAAAGCCCTACAGTAGCAATAGGCAGCCCGCTCACTGGTAGAGAAGATTATCTCCACATTTATGCACCTCTAACCACAGTTGACACAGAAAGAGGGAGAAATTTTCCCTGGCACTGTACACAAAAAAAAATTCAATACGTGTGATCGTACGTGATTAATTATGTTACTTTAAAAAAATTACTTTATATCTGTTTGGAAGACAAAACAGCTGTTTGCCATACCATAATTATAAGCAATAATACGAGAATGGTCATTTCACCAATGAAAACTAAAAATAAATTAACAGCCGCATAAAACACGTTGACCTTTACACGCGATTATGAAAATTACACATGAAGCCTTCAAGAAACCTTACCGATGGATATTTCAATATTATGTGCACAAGACTCAATGCATATTGGAGGAGTATTATTTTATAGAATTGAAGATGGTAAATTCTTATAAGGTATGCAAAAATTACCAGGATTTCTACGTATTTACATAAGCGATGTCTGCTTTCTTTACTTTTACATTGCCGGCGAAGCATTGTTGACTATGTATGAGTATTGTTTTTCCTTTTAAGTTGTAGAACTCAAAAAAATGTTTTTAATTAAAAGTAAATGAAATTTATTAATCTTGTTTTTAAGTTATGTATTTAATTTTTTTACTACTGTATCAGCTGTTTCGGCGTTCTGTTGAATTCAATAGATTTCTTATCCGTATGTGCACCTGGGGAGCCCAGAAGGAATACATTCCTTATGTCGAGTTTTACTAATTATGCGTAATATGTAATCATATGCGAAATATATTCGGGGTGCAAATAAAAAAAATACTATTATTGCATACATCCTCAACAATTATTAATAAATAGATAAGTTTTCCTGTTTCCTTTTCTTTTTCATACCCAATTTTGTCTAGTATAAATAAGTCGTCACAATGTGGATTGACCGCAGTTTGAAGATGGTTTTGAACGCCGAAACAGCTGTCACAATAATACAAATTAAAAATACTTGAAGAACTTAATAGTAACATTATTAAATTTGATTTACATTAAATTTAAATTTTTTATTTATTTAAATCAAATTTGTTATTCCCGAAGAAAAGATGTTTCGCCTAGGTACCTAACCTGGTTTCACCCGTTTGTATAATAAGTGCATTGACTATTAACCATTATTTGAAAAGCAATTAATTCAAAATTTAACCCGTCATTAGACCAGTTGTCAGGCAGTTAGACCTGAGGCAACAATGTTTAACTTTGTCACGGATGTATGGATGGACGAGAAGCAACCTAACGGTAATTAGATGTTGCGCGCACTCGGTTCACCTCACTTCCTATTCAATCTCTAATGATGTGTTCCCTTTTCACTGAGTATGTGGACGACTTTGTGAGACTACCGTTTCATCAACCACTTGTTCAATGAGACCATAGATCAACTCTGGTTCTGTAGGTACGATTTTAGAACGCTTTTCTTTGTGACACGACTTTCAATGCTTCCATGGAAACTGCGAGAAACTGAGCGTTTAACGGGAATAGAATAAACATGATTTATAAATGCATTATGTAAAAATAGTATTTTCAAAAGATAGTAATTATTTGTTAAATATTAAGTTTTTTCACTGTTTGATTCATCACAGTACGCAGTAGCATAATATAATCTTCATTTACCGGTACATTTAACAAATTTTAAGATTTTTCATTATTTGCATTTCACTTGTAAAACTCCAATAAATATTTTACGTCATATGAAGGAATGCTCTGAAAATATATAATGGAATTTTCAAAGAATTCATTGTGGTAATAAGATGTTTTGTTTAAATCACTAATTTAATAAATACATATCCACATGTTTCAAAAGCAATGGTTTCTTCATCGGGATACAATATACGAGTATACTTAGATTATATTTATATAGCTTTTATTCCGATGAAAAGAAAACATTGGTTTTGAAACATGTAGACATTTATTTATTAAAATTGTGGTTTAAACAAAATATTTTATTGTTGAAATTATTTGAAGGAAGATGGAAATAAAATTAAAAACGGTATTTAATTATAAAATTATAAATTAATTTTCCTGCCATTTCAGAGCCGGTAATTTTTTTGTTCAATGTATGAATTACGAACACTATGTAGGTTTACACCACTGATAACCCTACATGCACTTAAAAAAAAATCTCCAGGCGGATCTACATCGATTCACTCAAGTTAATAAGTGCAATTATTTAGGTGCATCCAGTAGTTAGTAGGTGCATTCATTTCTCTGTGACCGCCGGAGCATCTAGCCTACTTTCCCTTCATACACACACACGCATTCTCACTAATAATACACATGCATTTCTCACACTATTCCACGCAGTTCCTTGAGTTATTTCTAGTAAACACCCGCTCTGAAGAAGATAACACTCTTTCGAGAAAGAGGGAGAAATTACAACGGAACTATCGGCGATATGCCATTACTGAGAAGGGTGTGTCAATTTCGCTAGATGGCAGTTCATCACCTGCTGTGATTACATCGTTCGTTCGCTTTTGTCACTAATTACTGTATACGGTAACGTTAAATAAATTGTTCAGGAATAAAGTGATATTTATCACGTTCCTATCAAGGAAAGTTCATATCACACCCGCTTGCGCCAATTTCTTATTAAGAAATACAATCCTCCGAGCATGATTTGCATACTGCCGTATCTAATACACTGTTATCTATTTTATGCACAAATTCATTCAATTTTCATGTTCTTAATGCTCAAATTCATTAGGATTTCATGTTCCTAATGCTCAAATTCATTAAGATTTCATGTTCTTAATTTTATAATTCATTAAGATTTCATGTTCCTAATGCTCAAATTCATCAGGATTTCATGTTCCTAATGCTCAAATTCATTCAGATTTCATGTTCTTAATGCTCTAATTCATTCAAATTTCTTGTTCTTAATACTCAAATTCAATATTTTACGAAGAATATGGCAATTTTATTTACGGGAGTTAACTTTTGTTGTTCACTTTGATTCAAGAATAAAATAATACTTGGATTTAATTATCCTTTATTTTATAATATTACAAAAATACAAATAACTGGTAAGATACAATTTTTAAAAGGAATATATCAAGTGAGCAATACGACAAGCGAAGTGCTTGGATTCAATCGACAAGATATATTAATTCTTTTAGGGCGATACAATCGTTTATATAGCCATCCTAAGCTAGTCTGATGTGTTAAAGTTTATTCTAAAAGAAACAGCAATTAAATTTAGTTTTTATCAGTCATACAATAGGATGTTGACATTTGTATTGAGTACCAATGCATTGATATCTGACGGAGCTAGATAGAATAATGTAATCTTATTTTTAGAGTTCACTGTACTATTAATGGCGAGATATGTAGGAGCATAATATGTTGATTCAATAGACAAGGTGAAGTGCGGAGTGGAGGAGGCGTCCTACATCGTCTTCTTGAAGGTGATGGTCAGCTGGGGTGGTTAACTCGGGTGATAAAGGGGAAAGCACATAAAAGTTCCACAGTTAATATCGTCTGGCCCATTTTTTTCAACAACACCCTTTTTTCTTTTAAATAAAATAAAATAAAAATTTATCTGTACGGTGTAAAGATAAAGGAGCTATATCACCACCCGCTGGGCAGCGTTGTGAGGTAGGGGCTATAGAAATGGATTTATTAATGCGGGTCTTGAAGAGGCCCGGCTTATATGAAGCAATAAAAACATATGTCAGTAGCTCGTTCCACATTCTATCTGCCTTATACAAAAATGAGTCGCAGAAACAACCCGTTCTCACGAAGCCGACATGATCTCTGACCGGGTGTTCCGCTCGTGTCCGTCGATTTTTGCGCACGTACACCAGTGCACTGGGCATCAACTCTGCAAATTCATTCGAGCAGTCTCTATTGAAATAACCAAAGAACATGATCAGCATACCTATATTGCGTCTGTGCATTAGAGAGATGGCAACCGGTCTGTTAACAGCGGGTTGACAGACGGACCGTCCTTCTTTGCACAGAATCAGGTATATCAGGTATATTAGGTATCACTAATGAAAAGAATAGCTAATATTCAAATAACGTCGCGTGTTGAAATAAGTGAAATAACCTGGAAACACCGGACAGAAGTGTGTGTGAAAAATACACCGTTTTAAACTTTTTCATATATTTTTAAAAAATGTAAATGCATATTAATTATTATCATTATTATTTATTTGAATAATGTTTTATTAGGAAATTATTATTACGCGTGACAGCTGACTCGCCTTCTGGAGGCATTATAAAACAGTTTGAAAAACGTTTGAGGTGTCATTTTAAATAAAATGAATGGGAAATATTTTGTACACTGTATATTCTGATGAGGGAAGCTGTGCCTCCGAAATATGTTGATATTTGTATATTAAATAGTGTATTCATTGTTTTTGTGTTTAAGATTCATAGAACTCCATTTAATTTGATAATAACTCCATTAAATTTGAAAATGGCACTGAATGCCGAAACAGCTGTCACAATAATAAAAATTAAAAATGCTCGCAGAACTTAATAAAAACATTATTACATTTTATTTACATTAAATTTTAAACAAAATATTCCCCATTAATTTTTTTTAAATAATAACAGTTTTTATTTATAAAATGTAAACCGGACACAATAAAAAAATAAAATAAGAACATTTTTTTACCGTTCAAGAGTATTTAGTTAGACGCGCGAATATGTATTTTGAATTTCAATATACTAAAAGCGGAAATATTTTTAAAAGCGGTGTTTTAATATAAGCGCGCCCTCGAGGTGATTTTCTCACCCATGATCCATTTATTGTAATTATTATCAAGAAAAAAGCTTTAGTAATAATAAAACAACGACTATCTAGAAAAGTACCTTATTACGTAAACGTTACACAATATAATGCAAAATATTAAAGATTATTTTATATGCATTAATATTACAACAATTTGACGTGACTACCATTCAAAATCATTAATTAAAATTATGTTTCCCAAAACTGATAATAATAATAATATTTATTTATTTTAATCATTGAAAAAGATAATATTAACAAATCCCAAATGAACCATGAAACCGAAAAAACAACAGAAAATAAAAAGATTTCAGTCACATCTGGGACTCGAACCCAGGACCTCTACCTATCCGGGGTAACCGCTTAACCAACTTATCTAAAGAGATAAAATATTACAATGAGGTTTATAAACTTCAATAAGTTTTAAAAAATAAATTGAATATTTCTTTCCAGACTTGTAAAATAAGTCAATAGATGTCTCATATGAATAAAAATCGGGTAGGTATATCCGAGACTCTATCCCGATTGCAATTATGTTCGGGTAGAACTTTGCGATCATCATAAGGATAGCAGCCAATAATATGGGATTTTAAAAATGGAGGATAATATTAACAAGTCTTGAACTTGAAGTATGATATCGGTGTAGATGGCGTAAATTGAACTGGTCTCATTAGCAAAAACACAACGAAAAAAAGTTGATATTGACATAGTATTGTAATATAATATATCTATAAAAAAGTATAATAATTAAGTACAAAGAGATTATGTATATGTGTTTGATAGGTACTGGTTGGTGCTCTGAGGAAAAAAATACGTTTAAAATTGAGTATTAAAAAAAAAAGTTAATATTATTGATCAATATTGATAAGATTGAGTTACATATCACTCAGCTTTATGAGCCAACGACAAAACTCAAGGATGCAGCAAACAGTTATTAACATATTAAATATATTTTATTGAGTAAATCCAAAAAGTAACTTTAGTAAATAATTTATAATAAAATATTTGTCCTTTTTCCTTCCCTTGGCTAGGGTTTTAATTCCGATGTAGATCTTTTCTAAAATAACTCAAATAATCCGCTCAGCGGCTGAGTTGCCATCGCGTTTTGGTCTCACCCAGGCATCGTGAGTTTTATTCCTCGGCTGGCTAAGTCCCCCATTACGACACAAGCTATAGTAGGAGATTTTCAAATATTATCAGGTTATTCGTGACCAGGGAATATTTGTCTTTCTTTTATTAAAATATAAGAAATACATGAATATAACATAAATTCAGTCGATTAGTTGCTGCAATCATTTGACTAAAGTCGTTTGAAAAATTTGTTTTAAAAATTAGTTGATTCTTGGATTTGTGTGATGTGCACTAACCAACTTTTCTCTTGCAGTTTCGAAATCATCCTAATACTGAAGATGCTGAGCCTGTACAGAGAACATACTACTTGTCTATCAATAAACCAATTATTTAATTGAACTTTCATCTGTCTGGTCTACAATATGATTATTTTACTTTATTACTTCAACCATGGTTGGAAAACTACTTTTTTATGCTTTAGTGTGTCAAGTAAAACCATTAAGTGGAATTAATTACAGTGTTGGTGGCTACGCAACAACGGTCGTACTCGAGGTATGTAATTATTTTTGGATAAATCAGCTTAATCTGTAATTACTGATCAAATAAATTGCGTAAATACTTAAGTACCTACTTCTAATGGCGGATTAATTTTCAAAGTCAAATAATTTTTGAACGAATGAATTTGTAAACTTACAGACAAACATTTATAATTATTCATAACATATTTTTAAAAACTACCTATCGTGTTATTTCCTCGCAGGGGTAGGCATTGAGGATATACCGCCGGAATATCTGGGTGCAAACTCCTTGCTTCATTCACATCCACATATAGTCTAATACAGAGGTTCCCAAACTTTTTTGTGTCGTAGACCCCTTGCCATGTTTTTCGGTTTTTGGTAGACCCCCTACTTACCTTTTCTTTTTTTTATATGAGTACTGCACAAGAGTCCCAACTGCTCCCAACCGTCTGGATCCAGTAAGACTATGGCATCCCCAATTTAAGAATGTTGTGAGGCTGAAGGTATTGGGGAGGGGAAGGAGAAGGGGAAGAGGGGGTTAGGGAAAATACCTGGCTATTCGGATCTGGTCACCAAATACGGCTAAAAGCCATTTCAAGCAACGTTTCAATTGTGAATGGTGGTCTTTCACCAGGGCGATACTGACAGTATCTAAGACTCTGGAATGTGCGCAAATATACTATATATTATTTTTAAATCAATTAATTGTGAAACTACACAAATGAATTAAATAAAATTTACTTGCGCACGCCGGGATTTGAACCCGCGACCTTCGGATTCGTAGTCGAGAGCCTTACCCCTCGACCATGGAGGCTGTCGTACCTGATTATTGATCTTTCATAAATTTCTAACTGTAGTGAAGTTTAGTGTTAAAAAATTAAAGTTAAAACAAATATTAAGTTTTATACATTTATTTACAAAATGAACTTCTCTCCGATAGTATGCGGTTTTCCGGTTTTTGCTATAAGTAGTGAGATATTGTAAGACGCCCGCAAACCATCATCGTTTCTTTGTGACATCGAAGCAAACATTCTGTCCAGCGTGGGTCTCTTCTGAAGTTTATCTTTGAGTGTTTGAAAGTATTTAAAATCTTTATCTATTTTATCAGGGTGACATCTTCTCAGATGATCCTGCAGCTTAGGTGGTTTCATAGTGTCATTGCCCAAAACTTTGTTGCATAAAAGGCACATAGGCAATTGTTTGTCCGACAACGATGAAATGAAGCCAAGCTTCAAATAATCAATACTGTAGTGTCTACATTTCTTTTTAAATTCGGACATGGCATCAATCATCTGTGGGCTAAATTAATCTATTTAAATAAGACATAAAGTCCAGCAGCTGTATATTAAAAAATCACTCAAATTTAAATTGTATGGTCTTAGATTTTATGGCAGGCATAGGCGTACAGCCATTATAAATGAATGTGAGAAGGGGAATGTTATGAATGTTACCTAAGGTTTTGGTATGATGGAACTTTAAGGAAATTTGAAAGTAAAATGACAAAAAATGTTAAAATAAAATATCATACAACAAATAATAATAACAAATTGTCATGCGATTTATCTCTACGTACATTCGACTGTCATGTGTAAAAATTCACTGGTCCCACTTTAGCAATAATACAATATTTTAATTTAATGTAGAGAAGTATGTACAGTGCAATATCCATAATCCGAACTTACGTAATCCGAACATTCCAGTAATCCAAACTGGCCCACAGTGTAACGATTAATGGACAAAAGTACATTTTTTAAACTTTTTTGTGAAGTTATTTGGTAATATATATGTATTTATAAAAGAATAATAAATGCCTAGCAAATCCGTAAATAAGTAAATATTGACACACCTACATATTTATTTATGTGACCGGCCAAAATATGTAGTTTAATTCCAAAATATATTTTTTAATATGTATCTATATGTAAACATTTAATTTATATAAAAAAAAAAAAAAACAAACAAACGAATGAGAGTGTGTATTGGAAATTCTTCAAAAAACACGCAGCTGTACAGGTTGTGGATTTCTTATTTTCTTAATTTATCTTTCAGTGGTAACATATTGTATGTTAATAATTAAATACATACGTAATGTGTACGTACAGTTGTCTTTTTTTAGATTTTTCCGAAAACATTTCATAATCCAAACTTTTCGGTAATACAAACATCGAACATTACGGAGATTGCACTGTAATTATAATACAGATTGCTAAAACTTTGAAAAAGAAACTATTGAGGCGTACTCGTGTAATTTTGCATGATTTGAATATTAAACTACAAATAACTGAAGTCATGATTGGCGTAATTTATCTATCTTTGCTAAGTACGAGTACAAAACTAAAATTTTATAAAAAATAATGTACTTACTTTTCTCCGGCACTCTCAAACAAAATAACACTGATTAACTACAATTTGTGTGATAAACCAGTTTATATTTTTTTAAATATTTTCTTAGCACTTTCCTTTTCAAGATTAAGGAAACGAATAAACGTATTTGTCTCACATTCGTATTTATAGAGTGACGAATTGAACAAGTCAGTGCAAGCGCGAAACTCTGAAACAAAAATTGACAAGAATTTTTTGTAACAATATGATACTGGTATATCATTATGTGCAAGGTTTTTACAAGTTAAAAATGTATTGCGATCACAAAGCGAATACCTAAATCCTTCACCTTACACAATTTTATAAACATATATAATAATTTTTTTTACTTCATAGGTACTTTTATAAATAATGTACATGTCTTTATATTATAAGATAGTATAATGTAAGTAAATAGGTACTATCAGTGTATGTTGAGATCCACTATTGTGGACCACCATTTTCATTTCATGGACCCCCAAATTTTTTTTTCGTTGACGTAGACCCCTTGCAGGTTGTCATAGACCCCCGGGGGTCGATATAGACCACTTTGGGAATCACTGGTCTAATACATACCTATTTTCGTGTCATTCTGTCTGTTGACATGACCCGACTCAAGTATTTTATTTCCTCGCAGGGGTAAGCATTGAGGATACACCGCCAGAATATTTGGGTGCAGACTCCTTGCTTCATTCACATCCACATATAGTCTAATACATACCTATTTTCGTGTCATTCTGTCTGTTGACATGACCCGACTCAAGTATTTTATTTCCTCGCAGGGGTAAGCATTGAGGATACACCGCCAGAATATTTGGGTGCAGACTCCTTGCTTCATTCACATCCACATATAGTCTAATACATACCTATTTTCGTGTTATTCTGTCTGTTGACATGACCCGACTCAAGTATTTTATTTCCTCGCAGGGGTAAGCATTGAGGATACACCGCCAGAATATTTGGGTGCAAACTTAAGACCCGACTTAAGTATTTTATTACCTGGATTATTATTTTAAATTAGCCGATGTGGATTTTTTGTTGTAAAAAAATTATGAATTTGTGAATTCTTCCTTTTCGTTTGGGTGTCATAATTGATTTGGCAGCGAAAGTATTTCCTTGTTACGGCTATTACTATCTCTAACCAACGAAATAAAGAAACATTCATTTGAAAATTTTATTTCATTCCAAACATTTATTTTTTTCAAAATATATCAAAATAATAAAGTTCTTAAGCAGGTACCTACCTTCTCCCTTTGAATGTGTAATCTGTGGCTAACCACAGTCGTATATCTAAGGGGTAACCTCAATACAAGAATATAATTTTAAAACGTTATATCAACAGTTTTACATATTGGATTTAATTTAAACCTTCCCGACACTAATAAAGACAAACTGTGCTATTTTCAGGGAAACCGGAAGAGTAATTTTTGAGAAAATTGATAACAGACAGACAGATAAACATTAGTTTTTACTCGTATATGTAAAGAAAGATTAAAAAACGTTATTTCGCTGCTTTGGTTCAGATTCAAGAGGAGTGATAAAATACTCGTACATACCTTCGTTAAATAATTTGCTTCGGTTTATCCTTAAATATTCGTACACCAATGTCTTTATTTTATCATTGTTTTATTTTTATGTGACATCTCACAAGAGCGCCCCTGTATGTACAGAGCACGTATAGAGTCGCTACCCGGTTGGGCAACGTTGTGAGGCGAGTTAAGGAGGGGGCTGTAGGAAGGGATTTGTCAATGCGGGATTTGAAGAGGCCCGGATTTAACGTTGGAGAAACGACAGATGCCGGTAGCTCGTTCCGCATACGAGCCGATTTACACAAAAACGACTCCGCGAAACGACTCGTTCTCATGAAGCCGACATCGGCCGTAAACGGATGTTCCGCTCGTGTCCGTCGAGTTTCCCGCATGTGCACTGGCCCAAAGGGGTTCAATACTGCTAGCTCCTATGAACAGGCTCCATTAAAATATCAGTAGAACAGACTAAGCATACCTACATTGCGTTTGTGCATCAGAGATGGCAGTCGGTGTGTTAACAACGGATTATCAATCAGACAAACCGCCCTCCTTTTCTCGGAATCAAGCAGGTTTATCTAATATTTGGGAGCTCCAGCCCAGAGGTGACTTTCAAATTCAATTGTTGGGCGTACCGGAAGCACCTGTTATCATTAAATGCGGAAGAAAATTCGTTAAAAATTTTGCACTGCAATCTGATGCGATGTTGCCAAGACAATAAGATATTTAATATTCACGTGCGTGTATTATTATTATTAAGCAATATACACAATCGTGTCATTAGCAATGCCTTCCTGAATTTAGACAATACTTTTAATTCATATTTTCCATGCGATGTAATTGTTTTTACAGTCACCAGTTCATACAAGGTTTCGCGTTAACCTTTTTCAATGCCGGTAATATGAAGAAAAACAAACGATTTTGTAAATATGGCCGAATCACGGCAAATGATATTTCTTCAATGAGTAGTAATTTGAAGAAATATGTTACAACTATACGAGTACACTTAATAAGAATACGTTCAGGGGACAAGCGTGTATTTTTTACGTTGGTTAAATCGCCCATAAACATCTCATTTTGACATTTTGGAGGTCCGTATCGCAGTTTAGTTTGTGTTTACGTTAAGGGACAAACACGTAACGCAAACGTAAGAGATGATGCTGCGTTTATGAAAACTCTCCAAATCTGTTTTTGGCCGAATTGACTTGCGTTCGAAAACGCAAAAGATACAGCCTTGGCCACCAGGTTATTAAAAATATATAAGAAGTGTTTACTTTATCATAATTTTTAACGGGATTTTCGTACGAAATAATGCAGCCGAAAGTTGTGAATCAAAATTAAAATTTCGAATAAATGTTCATTCAAGAGGAACGGCTGCGCGGCCTGTTTCATATAAAACGTCATCTTGAATTTAAAGCCAAAATACTAAATAATTTTTCGGGTCGATGTTTTAAATTATGTGCGGCAAATTTGTGTTCCAATGTAAATTGGCTGTCTTTAATCTAATTTGTGTTCCAATGTAAATTGGCTGTCTTTAATCTAATTTGTGTTCCAATGTAAATTGGCTGTCTTTAATCTAATTTGTGTTCCAATGTAAATTGGCTGTCTTTAATCT
Organism: Halesus radiatus; assembly: GCA_022606495.2. Classification (NCBI taxonomy): domain Eukaryota; kingdom Metazoa; phylum Arthropoda; class Insecta; order Trichoptera; family Limnephilidae; genus Halesus; species Halesus radiatus. Next base: position 56,633 of record JAHDVE020007483.1, on the reverse strand, counting down.
AATTTGTGTTCCAATGTAAATTGGCTGTCTTTAATCTAATTTGTGTTCCAATGTAAATTGGCTGTCTTTAATCTAATTTGTGTTCCAATGTAAATTCAAATTAAGCGACGTAGTGACGGTCCAAAAGATTTTTTTAATACGATGGTAAAAATTCAATAATACTTAAATAAAAAAAAAGTATTTACGATCCTTACAAAATTCACGGGTTTCAACAATATATTAAGTTTTTATTATTTTTGAATAAGGGCGGGATCCGCTATGTTGATCAGTACCACAAACGTAGTATTATTGTTCAATTACATGTTGTATGTATTTTCTTCGTGATGTTACATAATTTATTGTATTAATTATTTTTTGTTTAATTTTTGTTTAACTTATTAAAATATTATTTTTAAAAATTTAATGTAGATCAAATTTAGTAGCGTTATTATTAAATATTTTAGTTTTTACTTATTGTGACAGCTGTTTCGGCATTTAAAACCATTTTAAAACTGTGGTTAGGCCACATTGAGACGACTTTTTTATATGGTTCTATTTACCCCTAATAAATTTCAAATATAGTGGTGCCTTGATGATTTATTACCGGTGAAATCGATTTACTGAGAAATCAATTGTGATAATGGATTCTTCATTCTGTGAAGTACTTACATTTGGAATCTGTTTTCTCGGCATTAAACGCAATGTTTTCTTAATTGATTTATAATCACGTGAAAGCTATTGACTTGTGTTATATTGTTTAGGTCTTGTAAACATATTGAGTAGTGGGAATAAATAATTTTCCTTACTTTATTATTTATTTTAGATATTGGGATAATTCGTTCGTTCGTTAATCCTTTATTTCTTTATGTAAGGGTTAAGGCTCGTTGTTGTTAAGCGGGACGTGATTATTCACTTAGTAATTATTTGTAAAATAAACCGACAACGACGTGTAATATTTAAAACATGCAAAGCATTCTGCGTAACGCAAGGCACAGAACGTAGAATATTTTCTTGAGCCATTCACAAAGCAAGGTCATTCAGAACAGTATTATTTATATTAGAAGTAGTAACTAAAATCCAGTTTGAGTTATGATTGAGCCACTCGACCCATTGTTCAAAAACTGGCACAGTAGTTTCAGATGCTGATAATGGACCAGGTGATTTATTTACCATTATTTTTTTTAATTCATCTTGTTTGATTCGGTATCATATCCTTTGTATCAATTAATGAGCGGGAACGTGGCGTTATCTCTGTATTATAATCTTGAATATAAATAATTCAGTTAATGTTGGGGTGTCTAATAAGGAAATCCAATACAATTATTATTTTTTTTTATTTTGTTAATAATGACGTTCAAACTTAAATACCAGTATATTATTATATTTTTTTAGACAATTTATTGCCAATAAACGTACAAACACTTAATATTCTTCAAAATACGCCCCTTGGGCGTCAATACACTTTTTGTAGCGTTTCTTCCACTCTTGGAAGACACCCTGGAATGCATAAAACGGAACCTCCTTAAGGCACTGCGTCGAAACGGTTTTCACCCCATCCAACGATTCCAAATGTCGTCCCTTTAGGCTTCGCTTGATGCGGGGGAAAAAAAAGAAGTCGGGACTGTACGGCGGTTGCGGCAGTGTTGCCACGCCTTGCTTAGCGAAGAACTCCTGGACGACGAGAGCTGAGTGTGAGGGTGTATTGTCGTAACCACTCGGCGCATTCCGCTACCCTTCTAGCTCAGTCAGGATTTTTTTCTCGATACTTTAAGACAGACCCTGTATATTGTTTTTTTTTTCAAAAGTTAGTTTTAATTCTTAAAAATCTGCCAAAACGATCCAAATCTATGGCTGGTCGGTTCTGATCAGTTTTGAGGTTAGAATGTCAAATTTCAAAACAGGGATGAGCTTTACCGTACATCATTTTATATTCTATTCATAGAAAACTGTAATTAACATAAGTAATAAAATTATATACCTTTTTAAAAACTTCAACTCGAAGAATAATAATAGTATTGAGCATTAATGTTATCATAATATACGTATTGATAATTGGTTTGCTCATGAATAATTTCCCTGACAATGGTTTGTAATATTGATTAATTTAACTATTATAGAGCTTAAAGTCACCCAAATTAAGTTTAAATTTCTCCAAAACTAAAAAAAAACACATGTTTAAAAAAAAACACATGTTTAAAATACAAAACATAAGTGAAAAATAAAAATTTCCAAACTAATTCAAAACATAATGCACACGTGACGTCAGATGTTCCAAATGCAATGGTACCAACATAACAAGGTATGTTGATGAGATGATTTTTTTCACTTTTAAATAATGATATATAAATTGTTCGTATAATTATATACATTAAAAGTTATATATTCAGAAACAACGTTTGTTGATCTATATGAATACATATTTTTAAAGCCCTTATATTTTTCTCTGGAGTTCCTTTTTAGTAATAAGACATAATTATTTATTAAAAGTATTGTTACTATATTAAACATCAGTTGTTAGATTATTTTATTTTACATATTTGTAAAAAGCATTAACTTTGTGGCTCGCCATAATTTACAATAAAAAACACATAAATTTGTTGTAGACCACTTTTATTTGAGTGGTATACAACAAATTTATGTGTTTTATATTGTATTTTATTTTATTTCAGTACACAATACAGGCAATATGCCCAAAACTTACATACATGAATGTTTAAAAAGCAATGATAATTATTAAGTACAATAAACAACAATTATTATCTGGCAAAAATGATACTGATATGAATAATAAAGCAAATGACAAACAAATGAAAGATCGAAAACATATTATAAGTAGGTGTATAAAGTAACTCCTTATTGTCACCTGTGCTGATGGTACACTGTTTTGGTACTTAATAAAGGGCTTCATCACATTATCAGTTTAATATTGATGGTAAATATTTTTTTAATTCATTAACTATGTCATTAAAAATGTCTATTTCATTATTAGAGCAGTGTATAGTACTGTAATTTTTTTAATATCCGCGGTAAAGGGGAAAAATATCCCGTATTTGAATGGTATAGGTTTTAATATAAAAAAATGTATTTTATCCTCCTTTTTGATTTTGTTGTTGGTGTATTAATGTTGATTTGTGATAAAATGTTTGATGTATCAATTAATGTATCCATAATTTTGTACAAAAGGAATACATCTGAAATAGTTAACGTTCATATTAAAGAATACATAAACAACGTAGTGAGATTTCTTTATCTGAGGGAGTATGGCTACTACCCGTGGCTCTATCCTACCGACTTTCTCTAGGCATGCTCGCAATGAACCATCTGCGGATCAGAAGGGATGTACACATTGTGACACATTTCTTCAGACTGATTCGCGGATGGTTCGAAAATTCGGCTATCATGGAGAGCATTCATTTCTACGTTCCCAATGGTTATCTCCGTCACCGACAGCATAGACTGTTTTATCTCCCGGCCTGCAGGACCAACTGGCCAATGGTCATGCCGGTGGGGAGGGGAATTTTGCTGTTAAATAGAATCACTTCGGATATCGACATATTTAGCATCAATGAAGCTGCATTTAAACGTAAAGCTTTGTTGCTACTTGTATAATACCAGTATGCCTTGTATACAATTTACTGAGGTTATGTATGTCTAACTTATATTTTATAAATTATTTTAAAAGCGGAATTTTGGTACGTCTGGATGAAACTTTACGCAGTTGACTTTCAAAATGAGAGGAAAACTACTGGGTAGGGGTAGGAGTAGGGATAATACAACACAACCTCAAAACTTTACTCCAAACCATTCGTAAATGTACAAAAATAAAAATTATGTGACCCCTCACAAGAGGACCCCTGTATGTATAAGGCACATACAGTGTAACTATATCGCTACCCGGTTGTGCAACATTGTGAGATAAGGAGGGGACTGTAGGGGGGGATTTGTTAATACGGGCTATGGAGAGGCCTGGATTAAATGTTAGAGGAAAGACAGATGCCGGTAGCTCGTTCCACATACGAGAACAGAATCAACCAGGTTAATCAATTATTGGGGAGCTCCGGCCCAGAGGTGACTTCCAAATTAAAATGATAAATACATAAAATAAAATATTTCTAACACTACGTTATTAGATATATAAACTAGCAGGTTTCAGTTCTGCCTGAACCTTCTTCTAATATTTTTTATTCAAAATTAATTATGTCTAACCACAAAGTGATGACTTCATTTCAATGTTTAAACATTATAATTCTTTCACCTATAATAACCAGATTACATAAAGTCAGATTTATGAAAAACAAAACTCAATTGATTTACGCAAACAATTTTAAGGATTTTTATATTTTATGCTTATCGTAACTTAACTACAAAACATAACTTTAATAAACTTGCTTAACCCCCTCCGTGTCCACCCACATTCCATCTTATACCCTCTATTACCTTAGTGAGCGTGCTTAAATGTAAGATCGCCCTCAGCGAGTGGCGCTAGAACATAAAACACAGTTCACAATTCTTTGAAATAAAAATAAAGAAAAGCCCTACAATAGCAATAGGCAGCCCGCTCACTGGGTAAAGAAGATTATCTCCACATTTATGCACCTCTAACTTGAGAAATGTTCCCTGGCACTGTACGCAAAATTACAATACGATGTATAAGCCATCCCGTAGAACGTCCTCGAATAAATGAATACCGCCAACTAAAATAATGCTGTTAAAGCAAATTTCTCAAAGCAGATCGTGACAACTTTATGAAGCCAAAGCGACATTACTATTGCGGGAAATTTCTTTTTTATGTTTACACTTACGCAATCGGTTTTGTAATATTTGGTAAAACCACTATCTATTTTCTCAGGTACTTAATACACGTAGTGAAGCCAATTTTCATCCTCTTTCCTTTAGTCATGATTATATGTGTCTGCCAGCCTTTGCGCAAGCCTCATTACTGGTTAACGACGGTTTATCATAATAATGTGATTATTAGGGAGTATCACGTTTGGTGATATTTTACAACTTGGAGGTAATCACTAATAGAGCCTCAAAAGGCTTTAATTTAAATGTAAATTGGAACTTTCTAACGATGTTTATACTTGTTTTCATAAATCTTCTAAGTAAGAAACAAATATACGATGTTTCAAAAATGTATTTTATTTTAAAACTAGTTGATGTGTACCCGGCGTTGCTCAGGATTTTTTTTGGCAAATAGTTATGAAGTTGCAAATTCTTGCTTGTCGTTTGGGTGCCATAATTTATTTGACAGCAAAAGTAATCTCGAAAAAAAGAAACAAAGATACATTCATAAATTAATTTAAAAAATTCTTTGTATTCACCACTTTATTCATATAAACATATCAACATGTTTCGAAAGCGATGCTTTCCTCATCAGAAATTTATAGAATACTAAACAATAATAATGTCAAGTACAGACAAATGATACTCATAGAACACAATAATGTAAGAATATAAATTTTTTATTTAATCGTTTTTTGTGTATGCTTATAATTTGTCTGTTCTTACATTATTGTGTTTTATGTTTATCATTTGTCTATACTTGAGATTATTTTTAAGAATTCTATATATTCCTGATGAGGAAAGCATCGATTTCGCAACGACTTATTTATATGTTTCTATTTACCCCTCCACAATTTCAAAAAATGAAAAATAAATTTTAAATTGCGTAGGGGTAAATAGAATCATGAATAACATCTCGACGTGTGCTAACCGCAGTTTGAAAATGTACTTGAACGCCTAAACAGCTGTCACAATAATAAATAAAAAACTAAAATACTTGCAGAACAGAATTATAACATTATTTAAATGGAGTTCCTTTAAATTTAAATATATGTATATATATATATATTTCATATTGATATATCATACATACGAGTATATATGTAAGAATGATAAATTACTTTTTTTATAAATTAAACAAATGAGGTTAAACATTAGTGATTACAGCAAAGTTAACATATTTTAACACTATTCTTCTAAAAGTCCTACAGCAGCCCGATCACTGGGTAGAGAAGATTATCTCCACATCTATGCACCTCTGACCACAGTTGACACAGGACGAGGGAGAAATGTTCCCTGGTACTGTACACAAAAAAAATACAATACGATATACTCGTATATACTACTGTTATAATAAAAGCATTCATGGAAGGTAGATTTTAAATTCTTATTTCACAGTGATAATAATGATTAATGCCTTTTTTTTACGTATTTAAAAAAAAAATGATGGTATTTCAACTTACGTATTATATGAGTACGCCAGAGGCTTCGTGTAATATTTGAGAAGAGAAAAGTGTTCATCAGATTCGTACACTTTCTCTTCATTTGGCATTTCAGGATTTCACGTGACGTGAGGGAAGAATGAGGTTGAGATGTGGAGGAAGAGGCGCTGGAGCATCTGACTGCTTTCATCACGACTTGGTCGATAAGGTTTGCAGCGTGTCTAACCTTTGCCCGTAATTAATAAATTGCACGGGCAATGTAAGCTTATAAGATGGTGAAATTGATTACCCACGTCAGATGCTATTACCTCCCTAGCCGTCAGACTATATATATTGTGTGAGAGGATTTTGTATGGAATCGTAAAATTTATTTTTCCTCTTAATTTATTTGTTTATTTATTATTTATTTATTTATTTACGAGCCAATGTCCAATTACATAAAATACATAACACGAAATGAAATAAACAAGAGCTACAGAAAAGAACATCACATACATAATACAAGAATGAAGCAATGACAAAAACATTCATCTGAGAAAACGTTCAAGTCAAAGCCTGAACATGGTTTCAGTAGAGTCCATAATTTTAGACATTCTAAATGATAATCTTCGAAATCTAATTTCGTAAAGCCCTACAGAAGTAATTTAGACTGGAACCCAAAATGTCAACGCCCTGGCTTGAGTTAACAAATCTCGACATTCTGGATAGTGGAGAATGGTACCCATAATTTGGTAAACGAATTAAAAATTACTTTGTAATCACCACTTTATTAATATATACATATCAACATGTTTCGAAAGCGATGCTTTCCTCATCAGTATATACAGAATACTAAAAAATAATAATATCAAGTATAGACAAATGATAAACATAGAACACAATAATGTAAGAATATACAAATTATAAATACAAACAAAAATTGATTAAAGTAGGTAATAATTAATTAAAAATACCAATTAAAAATTATTATAAAACATTGAATAATACAATAAAAAAAACATTAATTTGTTGTAGACCACTTTTATTTTATCAAAACTCTACCGGTTTCGGAAAAACCCTTCCTTCATCAGGAGAATATTAAAACTAACAAGTTAGTTTTAATATTCTCCTGATGAAGGAAGGGTGCTTCCGAAACCGGTAGTTTTGATAAAATAAAAGTGGTCTACAACAAAGTTATGTGTTTTTTATTGTAAATTATGGCGAGCCACAAAGTTAATGCTTTTTACAAATATGCATTGAATAATAAATTTATATTAGGAATTAAATTATTATTATTATACATTTTAATACGGAAATAAATTCGAAAGAAAGCTATTTACTTTTTTTTAAATGACTATTTGTTTGATTAATTATTAACACTTTCATTTTTTATTTATTTACTAATAATGACGCCACAAAGTGAATACCAACCCTTTGAAGAAATTATAATATACATAGTTTTCATAATCTTAGAAAATGTTTGAAAAAGACGGTTAGAAATATGTGAACAGTATCAAAAGCATTCGATTATACAATTTGCACTGAAGCGCCACAGGTTGCCTTTGTTCACAGTTTCAGTTTACTTCCTATCGTGACTGAGGTTGACATTTTGTGTTTTTGCTTCTCGAAAGTTGCATAAATAAACAAATATTGTTTTTGATTTGTGATTCAATACATGGTTTGATTTAATACATTAAATGTTAATACATTTCAATAAGCTACTTCCTAGATACACTACTTGGTGAATGTGCCTTACTTACGATTATTTCATTCAGAATGTCGTGATTTTTAAAAGAAATATAATCTTTTTTTTTTATTTGTTTCTTTTTTGATAGTATTTGTTACATACGAGTATTCTACATGTCAGTCAGACGTAAATTTTCTGATATATTCCTTTTGTAGAAAATTGTACATGCATCAATTGATACACCAAACATTTTATCACAAATCAACATTAATACACCAACAAGGAATTCAACAAGATGGATAAGACATTTTCTATATTAAAGCGTATCCCACAAATACGGTAAATTTCTTTCCTTTACCGCGGATATTAAGGAATTGCAATACTATGCATTGCTCCAATAATGAAATAGCCTTTTTCAATAACACAATTAATTAATTAAAAAAAGTTTCAGCATTAATATTAAACTGATAATGTGATGATGCCCTTTATTAAGTATCAAACCGGTGTACCATCAGCACAGGTGACAATAAGGAGTTAGTTTATTCACCTACTTCATAATAGGTTTTCGACCTTTCACATCTTTTTCATTTTTGTTGTCATTTTTGTGACATAATGTTTGTTGTTGTTTATTGTACTTATCGATTATTATTGCTATGTTAACATTCGTGTTTGAAAGTTTTGGCATATTGCCCGTTTTACGTACTAAAATAAAAATAAAAATAAAATAAAAATAAATTTATACAAAAATACTTATATTGTTTCCTAATGCAAACAGTTGATTTTGTTTAGAAAAGTAGTGTACATTCATATAAAAATTACTGTACATATAGTACAAACATATAAAGGAAGAAAAATATTTCAACTACGAATTATACAGAAAAATGAATTATAATTTTCTTTTAAATTACGAAAGTTTATTGTCAAAATCAATTATTGTTTTACATACATGTCTGTATGATCATTAAAAAAAGGTAGTAGAAGAAATCGAATGTGGTTAGAGTTATATGTCGGTACATGGGATATAAATTATAAAGATGAGATGTATTGAGATTAGCCTGTAGATATATCACTCTGGTTAGCCACAGATTACATATTCAAAAGAAGAACGTTTGTTTGGTGGAATATTTTAAAAATAGAAAACATAAGTAGGTACCTACTTAGGAACTTTCTAGATATATTTTGAAAAGAGAAATTTTTACAATGAAATAAAATTTTCAAATGAATGTTTCTTCGTTTAGAGATAGTTATATTCATCACAAGGCATTACTTTCGCTGTCAAATCATTTATGGCACCCAAACGACCAGGAAGAATTCACAACATAATAAATTTATTAAAAAATATATCCCGAACAAGGCCGGGTACATATCAGCTAGTACTTAATAAAAGTGGCAGGTATATTTAGAACTGCACGTTTTTTTCAATAAACCTATTGCTTTGAGTTAATATTGTTTTTCTTTCATTTTCCAGGTAAGCAGATCATTTATTTACTTGGCTGAGCGTTTACAAAACCAACAGAATGTAAGTTTATAAATAAGATACAGTTGATTACGAAATAATTCCCTCAATTTAATGAGTTTCATTTTGTTTATGAACATTATATAAATACATTGTACTAGTATTTTAGGTAAGTACTACATGCTTCTGAGATGTATGCTAAAATTAAATTGGATTCCTGTCAATGTTTGAATAAAATATTTACGTGGTAGTTTGTACACAGATAAATTATTTATTTCTACTTTCAAACCGTAACAAAAGTATTGTAACGCTGCCTGTAATAAACAGTTATTTGAAGCATTATGCGAATAATGTAACTTGCGTCAAATGCTAAGTACAGCTCGGGGCCGGCAACTTTTGCCAGTTCTCAGTACAATCATTATCAACTTTCCATCCTGAGTATGACAATAGCAAACGCGTTTCCTATACAAAATTTAGCAACAACGGGTACAAGACCAGTATGTAATGATAGCCCATTCACACACTCAGCACCAATCATCGATTGTTTTTTTTTGCAGGCGAAGAGAGACTGATAAATTTGCGTCTTTGTGTCCAACATGATTTGTGTTCGATGATTGAGGCTTCTCATCGGCGGCTGGCATATAATTTGACGATAATAAGAATGAAAGTGGTTTAAATTAAAGTTTATCAAGATCATAATGAGATATTAATGCGAAGGTAGTGAATGTGTAACAAGAATCGAAAAAGGTGTGTCGGATGGAAAAGCAGGAATAAACAGGTACCTTATATAATATTTTGGCCGGGGTGTGAATGCGTGGCTTAAATTATACTGCAGAACGGTAATTTTTTTCTCATTATAACATACATCATCTGTGCTATAATATGTATCGCGAGAAAGGGAAAAAAGCCTCAATTTCAATTAACTATGACAGTACTAAAATCTAATCACTTTGATGAAAGGAGAATTATAGATATTCTTGAATAGTTTTTGGGATATTATGCCATGATGCGCTTTTTCCTCTAGCCCTCGTTTCGAACAGCATTACAGTGTCCATCATTAGGGAAGATCTGAAGATTATGGTAAAGTATATATTTATGTACGAGTATGTATAAGTGATACCGTGTTGCACGCGTTGATTCTCTTACTGCCGGTATTTCAATATTATAATAATATTTATTAGTATAATTAATGTGGTTAGTTTTGGTGTAGCTGTCAATGACCGGATACCAAGAACTATTAAGCCTGGCTCCGTCAACTCTATTAATATTAATGGAGTTTTTGTGGATTTCACTTACTTCCGTAAGTAGGCGCGCTCAATGCGACTTGGGTCTTCCCAGCACTTCGGGAGCTGTAACGTATCCGTAAAGGAGGAGGAAACGCAACACGGCATTGTATCCCAGAAACTATTCAAGAAAATGTTTATTCTGAGTAGGAGTGAGATAGCCCCGAAACAATCTGTGATTTATCATTGCCAACAGCGTCACATGTGTATTCCCTTACTGCTAGGAAGAGGGGCACCATGCTTTTCATATAGATCAGATTCAAATCATCAGTCTAGACAATGTGATTATCTCTAAATCACTGTATTTACCGAATATATATTTAACACACCTGTGAATCTCTCTCAAATACTGTACGTAATAAAATTAGACTTATTTATTTTAACCTTGGTAATACGCTCGGTAAATATTTTAATTACCCTTTATTCGCTGTTTTATTGAGTAATTTTTCACATTTAATTTGACAGTGTTTTGCATTACGTAATTAGAGATACGCACACTCGCGAGCGCAAGAAATTTAGTATAATTAAATCAACATCAAATCTCGTGAATTAATTACGACCATAAAAAACAAATTTGCTCATCTCTTCTTAAATTACCCGTTAGACAAGCGTGCAGTACGTAAGTACCAGCACAAAACCACTGCTTATAATAAGTGTTTATTTAAAAAGAAAGTTCGTGTTGTGTTTGCTTTTGAAATGAAAAAAGGTAGTTTGTGTTCAGTTTTCGCTTTCTCTCGCACACTTTGCCGGCAATGGAATTGTTAAGAAAACATCATTTAATTTGTCAATGACGAAAATCGTCATCTTTGGCAGGCGTTTGGCGCTGTTTTGTGCACGAATGTCTTTTGTATCTGGACTTTTCTCAAATTCAAAAGCGATGAATCAATACTTTTAAGTCTTTTGATAATTTTCTTTTATTCTAACGTAGATTTTCGAAGTTTACCATCGTTCCATAATTCTCTCGCAGGCGACAAGAGTATGTATGGAATGCTAACACCATGTTTCTGTCGCGCGCTTTTCACTAAATATGTGTCTTTCTTCTACATTCGTTAGAGCAACTTGAGTAGGAAGTTAACTAACATAAGTTCACATTTCCGTCTTATGACACTATTCATGCATTTGTGGTCAATGGTGCGCGTCGGAGCAAGTGGAACAATGAATGTGAAATAAGAGATATTGTTTGGTAAGTTCGTAATTGTAACCTATCTATGCTTTAAACTTTACACACTATATCTTTGGAATTTAGCAATGAGTTGAAAGATTGTAGGGCTTAGTCTTAAAATGTACCCACAATACAGCAAACACACTTTTAATACAAGTCTTATTTTTATTTTTATTTATTTGGAACACATACAAAATATTTACATAAATGCATCAAACATATATACCCGAGTTTCGTCGTCGGCTCATAAAGCTGAGTGATACGTAACTCAAGCTTATCAATATTACTCAATAATATTATCTTTTTCTTTAGTACTCAATTTTAAAGGCATTTTTTTCCTCATTGCACACCAACCAGTACCTGTCAAACACGTATAAATAATCTATTTATACTTCATTATTATACTTTTTTTTACATATATTATATTAACATACCACGTCAATACTAGCTTTTTTCAATTCTGTTTTTGTATAATGGCACTTAATATGAACTATACTTTTCAATTTGACTGTCCTAAAACGAGATTTGTTCCTAGTTGGGCAATCAAAGCTTTCTTAAATGTTGATGTTAAGTAATGTGTTTCAAATAAATAAATTTTATTATTATTATTTTTATTATTATTATTATGATTATTACTATTATTATTACTATTATTACTATTATTATTATTATTATTATTATTATTGTTATTATTCTTATTATTATTATTATTATTATTATTGTTATTATTATTATTATTATTATTATTATTATTATTATTATTATTATTATTATTATTATTATTATTATTATTATTATTATTATTATTATTATTATTATTATTATTATTATTATTATTGTTATTATTATTATTATTATTATTATTATTATTATTATTATTATTATTATTATTGTTATTATTACTACTTTTTTTTATTATTATTATTTAATATATACAATCGGCGTCTAAAAACCAGATACAGACTAACACCGAAACAACTCAACTGCACTTAAAACACCTCACCTTACAATTATTTTATTTTTTCAACGAGAATATCAATTTAATATAATGTAATTTCATATTTTGTAAATGAAATCCTCAGCGCGGGAAATCCCAGTGAGAATATCATTATTTGTTATTTCGTTATAAAAAAAGAAGAAAATAAAACATTTTTATTATGACTGTATTAAAATGGATGCTTTTCAACTTTGGAAGTAAGGTCTTGGAAGATTATCGCAGAAAATGAATGATTATATTTGTATGGTGTAGTAAGAAACATGCACATAATACTTAAATTGATAAATAAATGATTATGTCCGTAATTAGTAAGTGCTTTCTATAATAAACTATTTGAAGATTCATTTTACTCTACTCCTCTAGTCCAGGGGTTCGGAAACTTTTTCGGTCACAGAACTTTTATTCTATTTTTGTCTCAAAACAGTTTGCATAAAACTGAAGTTCAATGAATAAATGATACAAATTTGACCATTTACAGGTTTCCACATGGGTATTATTTATGATTTATGATTGAGGTAATTATACAAAATAAAGAAGAAATATAAATTAAAAAGTTACATGTAATTTGTTATGGGGTCTGGAAAGGAAGGGGGTAAGGGAGGGTCGATCTATTTGAAATGCATGTGTGTGATTTCATATTAATAAAAGAACAAGAAAAATGTATAAAAATAGAAGAAGAACGTTAATAGACTGGTGGTAGTATGAGGTGAGTAGGTATATGAAGTTATAAAGGCTCGATAGATCGCCAGTGTGACATGGAGTGTGGTGCACAGAAAAAGTTCTTAAATTGTGAGGAGTGCGTGTGAAATATGTGTGATGTCCAATAAATGAATGGGTTTTACTTAGAATTATTGTTGCATGGAGAAAGGCTAAGAATTTGGTCTGATCTGGTTAGTCTGTTGGGAACTCGTAGTTGGATCCGTTGTAGGAGACTCGTTTAAGAGCACCTTGAATGTTTGCAGAACACAAAATTGAAACAAAAAATAACGTTTTAAAATAATTTAAAAATAACGGTCCTTTGGAGACGGGAAGTTTTTGAAGTAGTTTTATTTTTTTTAAGTTTGCGTAACACCCCTCTCCTTAAATATTTAATTAATCAATTTTTGTCTGCTCGCTGTTTTTTTTTAAGTTCTCGTCTTCGTTTTTGCTTCTCCCTAACTAAAATATTTGATGTTATAATTTTTGGTATAGTGATCTTAATTAGGTTTTATGTCTGACAGCTGAATTCGTAGATTTGGAAAACATCGCGGAACCGCCGGAACCTTGGCGACCCGTCCGTTGAACCCTAAGGCTCCCGGTAACCCACATCGAGAACCGCTGCACTGTTAAACAAATTTTATTTTAAAGACTGGTTATATTTTCTTATTTAATTATCAAAATACTATTCTAAATCTTATATACTAAATCGATTATTTGTTTTGTAGAATTATCCGGCCGCAAATATAATAAATCGTGACAATATCTTCAGAAATCCAATAATAATATATATTATAAAATATATAATAAAGAAACCGCCATGTGAAACGATATGTTAGCTAACCATTTACAATAAGAAACATTACCGACCATTTTTTTATCTTTTACCATAAAGAATTACGATTATCGCCAGCGAAAACCTCGCGGAACAAATGAAATAAAATCTATATGCGTATTAAATTAGACAAATATGTATTTAAATGGCATTCAAGACTTCGTTTGATCTTTTGTTTGTATTACAGTTGAGCTGGTATTTATATGCTGACACACACCCTCACATTGAAAAATGATGTAGATGTAGAATGAGTAGAGTTTTTGTCGATCCTCGCGAATTGTAATTTCGTAAAGTTTACTATTATTATATATGAATTATGGTACTACGCTCTAATTATCTCTTTATACTTAATTATTATACTTTTTTTTAGATATATTATATTTCCATACTATGTCAATACTAGCTTTTTTCCCTTCTGTTTTTAAATAATTGCAATGAAGGGGAACGGCTGCGCTTCCTGTTTCATACGTAACTTAATTTTGAATTTGTGGCCAAAATACCCATCCAAACTGAATAATAATATTTTTTAATTAAAGGTTTAGTAAATATCTAGTACGGATGAGAAGTAACTTATTTATTTTTCTTTTAAATTATGAATTATACGCCATAAAAAAAAAATCATGATTTTAGAGGCAACTTAGAAAATTATTTGCGGGTTTATTGCATTTAAAAAAAACGCATTTGCTATTTAAATATGATTACGCATATAAAAATATAATAGCGAAACATTTAAAAAAAAAAGTTTTTAAACTCGTATATTAAATTGTGTTCCAACGTAAATTGGTCGTTTTTAATTAAATGTAAAGCCATGGAGGATGGTTTATTTAATTTTTTTATTTTATTTTATATTTCATTATATTTACAAAGAAGACGGGGTAAACTTTTTGTTAAATCACCGTTAAGCCCCCAAATAATTGTTAAAGCTGCCTCTAAAATCGGGAAAAATCTATTCCTTTAATGGCCTATATTTCATAATTTAAAACAAAAATAAATAAAATACTTCTCATCCTTACTAGATATTTACTAAACCTTTAATTAAAAAAAAATATCATTCAGTTTGGATGGGTATTTTGGCCTCAAATCCAAAATTAAGTTTTGTATGAAACAGGCCCCGCAGCCGTTCCCCTTAATATGAACTAAACTTATCAATTTGACTGTCCTTTGCGGGATTTGTTCCTAGTTGGGCATTCAAAGCTTTCTTTCATTTTATTGTTAAACAATGTGTGTTTCAAATAAATAAATTTAATTGATTATTCCACTATTCGAGAATAACAACACTACAATCATTCTCGACTCTGATGTGACTTAAAACTCCACGGAAATAGCAACAAGTACCCACTTACAGCCAAATTATGTATTTCTATTTGCGAAGCCTCCTTGAAGAAAGTGATAGTGAATCTTGGAGGCTGTATGGTTTCTATTCAGCCTTACTTGGTTAGCAAACCACTTTCAATCTTTGCCAGATTTTCGTCGCTGACTTACAGCGTATCTATCATGTCCGCTGCTATTGACTCACATCCTAGACATAATCGTTAATTTAGCGTAGAGGTGGAAAATATCTTCATACTCTGGTCGTGTTGTGTTTAATGAAACGTCACTAATTAAATGCTCATTTCGATGCCGAAGGCTAAGAGAATGTTTACAAATTATATGAACTAATCTGCATACATCTTCACGATAGCACGAATAATATAATGAAGTTGTAAAGTAATAATGTTTCCTATTGTATGAAACTATCACTTTGTGGTTATCCATTGTTATCAAATTAAAAAATCAAACTTTGTTTTAACCACATTTATTTTACACGCCTACCAGTTTCAGAACAACTGTTCCATCGTCAGGACAAAGTGTATACTGTATACAGCTTGTATTATAAGAACAAAAATCCTTTTCACTTAATCTTAATCTAAAAGGAAATAGACTACGGTATCTATTTTTTTTTGTACTTTAATTTCACACAGGAGGCCCTGGGGGAAATAATTTCCTTCAAGGCCCAAATCATCTTTGTTGCTTAAATTTAACGTGTTTTCATAATATAATTTTAAACTATTTTCGTTTTGGAGTTGTTCCTTGCAAATCTTTTTACATTTTAGTTAGATAATAATGTGGGTAATTTAAAAAAGGCACTTCTTAAACAGTGTTTAAGTGTTCACTTCTATTACATGAGCATTGAGTTTAAGATCTTTTGTCTTTAAAGCAACCGCAAAAGCTTTTAAAATTTCACTGGCCCGAATGACTTCTGTGCTTTCTTTAATTATTATTACACATTAAGACCGTAATGAGATTTGGCCCCAAATGCGTTAAATGTTTACCGTCAATTATTTTTGACCCCGGCTATACAAACTAACTCACTCTCTCTTTCAATTAAATAAAATCTCTTTAGAAAATACGTTAACTAAACTCGATATTTGTAATTGCAATTATTTTGAACAAACGCATGCTCAATTAATATAACTCAATGGAACGGAGATGTAGAAAAGCAGTTACTTTTGTTGCTGTTATTAATAATATTATTGTTAATACTTGAACTCCGGTAAAAACATTATGGCATTAAAAATATGTATTCATGTGCATCTGAATATATACTTTTATTTTGTATATATACGCAGAATTTATAAATCGTTATTTAAAAGTGAATTAAAAATCATCTCATAAAAACACCTTGTTATGTTGGTACTATTGCATTTGGAACATCTGACCTCACGTGTGTATTCTGCTTTTTGATTAGTACTGACATTTTTATTTTTCGATTTGTTTTGTAGTATAAATGTATTTTTTTATAGTTAATATTTTGGCGAAATATTAACTTAGTTTAGGAGACTTTAAGCTATTTAATTGATGTTCAATATAAAATAAATAATAAAATGTTATAAATGGCATAAATTAGAGTATTCACGAGCAAACCAATTGTCAATACGGATATTACGATAATATTATTAATAAATACTATTCTTGTTCCGTGTGTTAAAGTTTCTAAAAAGGTACATAATATTATTAATTGTGTTTTAATTATGGTTTACTATGAATAGAATATAAAATTATGTACGGTAAAGCTCATCCTTGTTTTGACATTTGAAATTCTAACCTCAAAACCGACCAATCATAGATTTGGAGCCTTTTGGCGGAATTTGAAAAAGTGAAACGTTCAGAATTGTTTTACCTATGAAAACAATCTTCAGAAAAAACTTTTTTTCAAAGCAGGAATTAAATATATGTTGGAGAGGCAAGGATATGTGTAGTTTAATCGACTTGATTGTGGAGGAGCTCAATTCGTCTGGACACAAGTAGGCTGTACTTGTGTCGAGATTATCAACGTGTTTTAAAATTTCCCATTCTATTATGCGTTTAAATTGAAATAAAACAGGGATATTTTCAGTGTGAATGTCCATTTGAATAGGTTTGTGAGTATTTTTTTCTAAATGGGCGATTGTTATTTATTAAATCTAATGCAACATTTGTACAAAAATCAACCTGTAAGTCACCCTTGCTAACCGTGTTTTCTAATTTTTCGTCCCCCCGCCTCCTCCAAATCACGACCACAACTACGCCAACCCTACAATTTTTAATTACTTCTGTAATTGTATAATTTTAGTTAGTTTTAACTGTCCCCTTACGGTTCCTGACACTCGGTTACCTGAGCCAACATTGTTGCTCCTAACGTATTAATATTTAATATTATTTTATAACCTTAGGATGTATTTTGCAGTATAATCAACCATAATTAAAAACTGTTGATAGATTGTATTATTATTTTTGGCTTAAAAAGCAATATTGTTATGAATTTGTATGGGGTAACTCGGAGTCCTGCACCGGGTAGCGCGTTATAATTTGACACCTTAAAGAAAGTGATAAGAATAGTAGTTAATGACACTGACCGAATATGTTGAAAGCGGTAACAAATTATAAAAAATAAGTAAAAAAAAATTTCAGTATAACTTCACACGGGAGGCTCTGAGGGAAATAATTTTCTTCAAGGCCTATATCATCTTTGGGGATGCTGTGTGGAGGGTATTTTAAAAGATAGGAAGGAGTGAACTCGGGTCTTGAAGAGACCCATTTTATAGGAGGCAGGACACAGAAGCCGGCAGATCATTCCACAGCCAACTGTTGAACACAAGAATGAGTCGTAAAAGCGACCCATTCTCATGTGACAAATTTCAACCATGTGCAAATATTGGGCGTGCGTTTGGCGAGTTTTTAGACTATACACCGGTGCTGAAAGGTTCAATGACGTTAGTTCCCCAGAGCAACTTCCATTAAAATACCGGTAGAACAAGGACAGCATACCTGACGCCTGTGCTCCAAGGATTGCAATCCGTTTGTTAATATAGGATAGGATAATCTATTAAACGGACCGCCCGTTTCTGCGCAGAGTCAAGGGTTTATTATAATATAAAACTCTTCAATGACAAAATAATAGTATTCAGTCTGGAAAAAATGTCAGTCTACATTACCGACTGTCCATGAAAAATGTTGCCTATATTAAACGAATTGCAATTTGTTCTCAAACTGTGTGGTTTGTTGAATTCATCGCGCACGCATAGTTAAGTAGACAATATCTAATAGCTGTAATAATAGAGATAATCGACAAAGTTGTCCATTCATACCGGCGATACGGCGGCACGGACACCAGCAACTGAAGGTCGACGAACGCCGATTGATATTTATTGCGGATACTTTCACCTGGCATGTCCACAATATGCAACACCGGTCTCTGAAATACATATACCTATTCTTGAAATACCAAGAACCGCAACATAATATACGAGTTGAAAACGTATCTACCGACGAGTTTGAAATACCAAGAACCGCAACATAATGTACGAGTTGAAAACGTATCTACCGACGAGTTTGAAATACCAAGAACCGCAACATAATGTACGAGTTGAAAACGTATCTACCGACGAGTTTGAAATACCAAGAAACGCAACATAATGTACGAGTTGAAAACGTATCTACCGACGAGTTTGAAATACCAAGAACCGCAACATAATGTACGAGTTGAAAACGTATCTACCGACGAGTTTGAAATACCAAGAACCGCAACATAATGTACGAGTTGAAAACGTATCTACCGACGAGTTTGAAATACCAAGAACCGTAACATAATGTACGAGTTGAAAACGTATCTACCGACGAGTTTGAAATACCAAGAACCGTAACATAATGTACGAGTTGAAAACGTATCTACCGACGAGTTTGAAATACCAAGAACCGCAACATAATGTACGAGTTGAAAACGTATCTACCGACGAGTTTGAAATACCAAGAACCGCAACATAATGTACGAGTTGAAAACGTATCTACCGACGAGTTTGAAATACCAAGAACCGCAACATAATGTACGAGTTGAAAACGTATCTACCGACGAGTTTGAAATACCAAGAACCGCAACATAATATACGAGTTGAAAACGTATCTACCGACGAGTTTGAAATACCAAGAACCGCAACATAATGTACGAGTTGAAAACGTATCTACCGACGAGTTTGAAAGACGGAAACATCAACGCGCGGACTTATCGTATGTTTTTTGCTCCAATACCATTCTCCAATTTATTTTATTAATTTCCTAGTAATTTTTTACTTTAATTAAGATACTTATAATTTTTGGTTACTTATAATTCCATTATTTAATTTTTTAAGTCTATTTACATGTTAATAATTATTATTCTTCGGGTTTTCTTATTATAAATATACCCTACTAGATAAAGCTATTCTTACCGGTATTGTGAATGTGTAAAAATGTTTCAATTATATTATATATTTATTTATTTGTTTAACTCGGAAATAATTAAATTTGTTTATTTATTTGATCATTCGCCCATCTGGGCTTTTCCGTGGATTTTAGAACATAATTAAAGAGCTATCGAAAATTACACGTTCGTAGAGATTCTTAACCATAAAGTAAAGGTAATGAGCAATATTTTCAAATGTTTAACAGTGACGTAAAATAGAACACCAAAACAATGTTTTAACACAAATCATTAACATATGTAGGATTAATCAAAGTGTTGGTATAGATGACGCTTTACTGTATAAGTGGAGTCAACAAATACATCAACAACACCTCCAAACCCATTTTTCAGATCATGCATACTATTGGTTAATGAATGAGACTGATAGTTGGTTTTTAAGTGTTGCAGAAAAATGTTACAGTTTGTCTTGTGTTTCTCGTCTGTACATTTAATTTAATAGTAGCGATGATGGAAGGGTTGTCAATTGGGTTATCCATGATTCTATATAATACAACCACGTGTGACGTAATTCTCCTGTCAGACAGCGTAAGCAAATGCAATCAATTCCTCAAACTATTAATATTTTCAATTGTAATTTTGAGTATTAAATTTAAATGAAAATATTGTGATAAAATACGAAGAAGTAGAAAGTGGAGAATAAGGATGCAGTTTTTAACATGCGTCTTAAAACAAACAAAAAAATGTTTTTAAAAAAAAGATATATGAAATCGATAGATCGAACCGTAAGAAGGCGTAAGTTATCTGTTTGGTTTGCAAATTATCTTATCAATTGCTTAATATGAGGATGAATACTACTCAAATATACGTTTTCGTATTAAATAAGTGCTATTTTATGAATTTCAAATAAGTTTCTCGCACAAATGGCTTTCCAATAGCCAAGGACAAATTGATTATAAATAATTTTGTGTATTGGAAATCACCACAGTTTACTTATGGATTTTTGAGCGTTGAGTACATTTGGAAATATAAATAATGAATTATATTTGGTTAAAAACACATCTAGGTACATGATGTAATAAATATTTAGAAATCTCGGGCCCTGCCATAAAAAAAGATTAATTTCTTCAATAAACGTAAAATTTCTTTGTGGTGTCATTATTAATGCAATCTTCATACAAGTAAATTAATGCTTGTACCATATGTTTGTATGTACTCGATTTTCTCAAAAATTACTCTACGGATTTCGCTGCACAGTAAATAGCACAGTTTGTTCTCATTAGTTACGGAAAGGTTTAGAGAGTAGCGAATGAAACGCCACATTGTATTGAGGTTAGCCCGTAGATATACCACTGCAGTTAGCCACAGACATTCAAAAGAAGAAGATATTTTCGGGTAGAATATTTTCAAAATGTTAAAAAAAGTTGATTCCTACTTAAGAACTTTTTTTTTTATTTCGAAATATTTAAAAAAAAAATGTTTGGAATGAAATAAAATTTTCAAAATGTTTCTTTGTTTAGAGATAGTGATAGTCGTCATAAGGCATTAATTTCACTGTCAGATCAATTATGGCACCCAAACGACAAGGAATAATTCACAACTTCATAAATTTATAACCAAAAATCATAAATAATCCCGAGCAAGGCCGGGTACACATTAGCTAGTTAATACTAAATACTTTGTGATAATACAAAGTTTTTATAAATACTATTTTACAAATATTACTAATTCATTAAAAGCGAAATTTGTTTTGTGTACAATTTTTTGATGACTTAGCTGAGCGAGGAATTGATATCCACGACCTCCGGGAGGGTGCCCGGCCCTATTTTCTTAAATCATTCACTAACCGGTCACTGCTCCGTGTTTATTATTTACGTTTATACGTATTTCTTCAGACTCATAATTATAAACAGACAGTGTTGAGTTGGGACGAAAATAATGAGAAACCTACGTTTACGTTTACGATAGAATTATGCTAAGTGCACGAGTCTTTGTTTATTTCACGTACACTGTAAGCAATATAAAAAAACATTGCAAAACGTCAACATTGTCTTGACATGAGATAACCTAATTTGCTTCAACGCATTGTCACACGAAGCTAAACGTTCTAGCTGCCACTTTTATTTACAATAAATTCTTTAAGTTTTCATAAAGTGGGCCAAGGACCCAGTGCGATGATTTTACGAAACCGATTCATAATGTCATGTGCGTTTGAAGCCTTTATTGCTTGTTATATGTATCATGCAACTGTTGGGAGGACAATACGGCGTGATGATGCCTAGTTTAATGTGATATTATTGGGTTTTATATGTATCATGCAACTGTTGGGAGGACAATACGGCGTGATGATGCCTAGTTTAATGTGATAATATTGGGTGTTATATGTATCATGCAACTGTTGGGAGGACAATACGGCGTGATGATGCCTAGTTTAGTGTGATATTCTACGCGTACGCTGAATACTCATTCTTCCTCAGTTTTCCTCATTTAACATGTTTTAGTTTTTTAGTTGGATGGCAAATCTTGGATGTATTTAAAATTATTTCTGTACTTCCTTATCGTTTTAGACAGATTTCAAGGTATTTTGTGACATTTATGATATCCTTAATCAGTTATTTAATCTTTGTAATATACCTGTCTGCATAATTTGAACGACGTTATTTTTTATTCTTCTCCGTTTAACTGATTTTAGCATCTCTTTTAAAAGAAGAAAACTTTGCAGAATTTTAACCATGACTTACCGTTTTACAAAAATAAAACTTTTTCATACAACTTTGAGTTAAGGAAATAGGATAAAGAAGAACAAAAGAAATGCGATGCGGGCATCTTTCGTGATCCATTCGGGCCATAAATTTATAATTTAAAAAAATATTTCGTCATCAATTCATTCCGATCAAATATATAATAATAATAATATCTTTATTGTAATTAAGTTTAACTCTAACTAAAATACATGTATAATATAATAACAGTAGTAATATGTACAGAATAGAAATAAGTTGACGTTTCACATAACCCGCCTCAGTAGCCTAGCTAGCCTGTAGTTAGGGAGTCATTTTGAAAATTATTTTATAATTTTATATTACCTATGAATATACGCAAAGCAAACGAGATAAGGTGATCCAATCTCATATGCGCTCGCTGTAAAAAGGGACTACATGGACCACGGGAAAACACAATTGTAAAGTGAAATAATCTTATATTACTGTATTAATATTTTTGTAGTTGTAAATATGTAGTTTTTTTTAATAATATTCGAAAAATATCATTAAAATTGATTGATATTTGTCCAAGTTATTGCATTTTTATTGAATAGCTAATTTTTTTTATTTAAAAACACATAATATCTGTAGCAATATATATACATACTTGCAAAATAAGCATAGCACTAAAACGGTTGAGATATGTTTCGTAAATGGTTAAATCAATGACTTCGAATTTGTGTGAGTGCACCGGTAAATACCCTATCATTACTTTTAATCCAATTTTTTTACATTGTGTTTCATTTTTTTTTTGTGAATCAGATTTTTTGATGCTGAACTGGAAGAATGTTGAAAAATCCTATCGCAAAGTACCTTAAATTCCGTTGCCAAAAAGTAATATGAGTTATAGGAATTTGGAGTAAATCTTCGTTAGTATTTCTAGTAATGTGAGTGTTTAGTCTTTTATCATAGTATTTACGTTTTTTTTTGTAAAAAGATGAGTGAGGATTGTTTTACCATAAATCTGCCGAACGTTAAATATTATAATTATATTAAAGATTGAGTTAGAGTCTGTAATTAGAGGTAGCTAAGGATTATTTTTATAATCGTTTTCTGTGCCTTTATGATTGTGTCTAGTGCAGATAAAGTGCCACATAATGGCATTATGCAATACAGGATGTGTTAGACAGATAGAGCGCTGTATTTTCTTTATTTTTATTGGTTCTTTCGGGGCTAAAACTATAATATACTAAGTCAAAGGCACACGAGTTTCCACTTAAATCTATGTCTTAAACCTTAAGCCTCTCAGAAGCTGGGCGTATTGTACAGAGACCGCAGATACTTTAATAGTAGTAACTGCTGACTCTGAACAAATCGCAAATGCGCCTCACTGTAGAATTTGGCAACCACCTCTGGTCGGGAGCCCCAAAATGCCTGAAAAAAACTCTTGATTCTGTGCAGAAACGGATGCATAGTCGGGAAACACGCCAAAGGCGCACCCAACATTTGCACACGGTTGACGTTTGTCAAACGAGAACGGGTCGCTTCTACTCATTATTGTGTTCAACAGCTCGGCTGTGGAATGATCTTCTGGCCTCTGTGTTTTCTCTTAGTACAACATGGGTCTCACTCCTTCCTCTAAAAGACCCTCCACACAGCATCCCCAAAGATAATATAGGCCTTGAGGGAAATTATTTCCCTCAGAGCCTCCCGTGTGTAGTTACTGTAAAAAGTCTTTCTTCAACTACTCTTATTTTCCCCGGAAAACGAGCGTTTCCGCTACATCTAGTTTACTTTCAAACACTTTTTTCTCGTGCATCTGGTGTTACTAACACAGATTATTGTCCGCACCTATGACAGAGAGGTATCACATGCTCTCAGCAAAAAATGAAATTTACTTAAATCATAAGGAATTTGTAAGATGTTGTGAAACGCACGAACTCCACGGTGAAACATTCCAGACGTGCAAAAGAAATAGAGCGAAACCAATGGTTTCACTTCTAGAGGAGTAAAACTCAATGAATACTAACATGTTTGAGACAAAAGAAAGTAGGGTTAAACTGACCACGCCTCCTCGTCTTCGTGAATATTCATAAGTCACGTTGTTCTGTGCAAACAATATGCAAATAATTCTTAAGACATAGTGCCGTCGGACTGTAATATGGCTTTTGTAAATTGCACTGCATTGGTCGGACATTTATGTGCCGTAAAATATCACTCAAAGTAATACTGTATCGCGTACGCAATGACCGACTCGGTAGACTGGTGGGTGTCAGCTCGCGTACACGAGCAGTAGAATAGTTAATAGTTCAATCAAATCTTGTGAAAGCGTAGTTAGATTTTCTTGGCATGAGGGAATATTAAATTATTCTCGATAACAGAAACCAAGGTATGATGTTGTAAAAAGCAAAATACTAAATTTACAACATTCCAGAATAATAATAAAACAAAGCAATAATAAATATAGAGCTTGTTTTATTATTTCACTTCAAGTACGCTTTACTATAAATAAACATTCGGTGGTATTCCTACATCTTTATTCCTTTTATATTCTATTTATACATTCTTAACGTATTACATACATTCTTGCTTATTCTTTATATTACTTCTGCAGCACTCCTTAGGTGCATATTCATCTAATAAAATTACAAAACATTGTGCAGTATATACACAGCTATATAAAAATAACAAATTCATAATAATAGTGCAAAAATAGTAACATTTTAAAAATACGATAACTTTGTGACAATGATTACTCAAAAATAACAATATCTAACCAATGACCAAGAAGTGGGAACAATTTTTTTAAAACTGCTCTGGTTTTGTGGCCATAAAAGTCACATATTTTATTAAATTAATTTTTCAGACAATTTATAATTCGAAGCCTGTGTCACGGATTTCGAAAAGGCATAATAAACGAATTTTACCCTGAAAGACCTACCTCAACCTGTATTCCAGGGAGGTATTGGGGACGCACGAAGTTAACCTATTTTGTTATATTTTTTATTATGCGTCATCAAAAGTGGAATGGTATTTAAGTAAAATAAAACCCCATAAACCCCCATGGTAACGGAATGTACAATAATAATAAAGTGTTTATTTCGCTGGACGTGAGGGCGGTGAGTGCAATACTCTGTCTGCCATATAAAATAATACATATAAATAAATTACACGATGTGGAAATAGAATATAAAAATAAATAAACAGGTGAACATATTTAGCACTTGTACTAGGGTGGCTTGAGAGAAATTCTCCATCCATGGCGTAGGGGCGCACCCTGCCACTAGGCGACGGCCTGAACAAGAGTGTTTTCAGATCTCCAGTAGCGCTGACTCGTCCCATAGCATGTTGGCTCGCACGCTCACTACTCTTATTTGGTCTATCATGAATATGGATATTTTTTAATGAAGATGTGCTTCAGTCACTCGATAATTTATAAACATTGAATGGTATATATATATATATATATATATATATATATATATATATATGTGTGTATTTACTCCTTACTGACATTAATTGCTTTAAAAAGTCTGCGATAATAATGTATGTTTTGCAAAAAACAGCTTTCATAAAAACTTTGTTGAAAGCATAATAGAAATCTGAATTTGTATTAAAAAAACTCTTGTCTTCTTAATATGTCAACATAATATGGCTAAAAATAATGTCTACATAACAAAATATGTAATTTGTTTAGTAATATACGTTGTTTTTATTCTTAGAACCACAGGTTTAGGTTTAAGAAAACATATAATGTACTACAGAAGTACATAATACTTAACTACCAAAGTGTACGAGAAAACGTACAATTCAAGAAATATTTTATAATTGAAATTGCCCTTAGAGAAAAATAATTTTATACTTTTCTTAAAGGTAGCTACACTTATATGAATGACACCCGAGTGCGTTGTAAGTATTCCTCAATAATGATTTACAGACGGATTTTACCAAATTACAACCGCAAAACACATTAAGGGAATACAAGTTTTATTTGCAATAATCCGAATCAATCTAAAAAACGGATAAACTCTTTTATATTGCTATTTACGAATTGGTAGGCAGGTATATAATCTCTTTGGAATGAAATTTTTTTTTAAGGTCTCAAAACCAATGTTGTCATTAATTTAACCACATAGTAATCATGTGGTGGATTCGGATGAATTACGTTTTTACTTTTTGTAACAAGTCTTAAATTTGAAAATTTCCTTCACCGTAAGGCCTACATAAATAACGTTTTATTTAAACATCGTTTATTTTTACGTTCAAGATAGGTACTCGTGTACTGTCTTATGATTTGATCCACTCATGAGATATTTTTATTGTCTTCGCTAACTAACTAATGAACTTTCTAAAATACAATTTTTACATAACAATGTGCGGTTTATTTTATGGCGTTGCTTAAAAGTTTAGTGCTTAGTGCTTTTAAGCAACGTTTGATATCAGTACTACGATGTGTTTAATTGGTCTGTGTGGTCATTTGTATTACATGACAGCCTGTGAGTTGCGGGTTCGATTTCCACTGAAACTCAAATAAACATATACATACAGCTTCTTTCCCCTGTCCTACTCGGGTCGGGGACCCATCGCATCGAAAGGTGCCTCCATGTTTCCCCGTCCTGTGCTACGTTAACGGCATCCGTTCAAAGTAGGTCCAGCCTCTCCTCGCACAGCCTCTGGACATGTTTCTCCCACCTGTGTCTGAGGCGGCCCACTTCTTTCTCCAACAGCACCTTTTGGCATTCTTAATACGTACCCAAGCCACTTCAGTTGCGAATTTTCTATGAAGATAAACATATTTTTTACAATTCGTTCAATATTAACTGTTTTTCGACAAAGTTCTCTTTATTTATAAAACAATATCATTTAACTTAAGTAAATAAAATTTATAAAAAAAACATTAATTGACATCTATCGTATTACAACATTATATATTGCGAGGAAGTCTTGTAGCCTACGATTGCTTTTGTTTGTGAGATATATTTGTACATTTAAAATAATTCTGTTGTAATATGGCAAGGTAATATCCCATGGAAACCAAAAAGAAAATCATTGTCACAGAATACCGTTTGTATTTACTTACCTACCATTACTTTATTAGTGTTGTCAGTAAAAAAATCACTTTATATTCATGACGCGTAAATAATTATGACAATGTTTCTACTTTCTAGCTGCAAAGTGACACAAGGAAATGCCAAATTGATTATAATAATAATACTGCTTGACTAAACCCGCCCATGATTATAGGACTAATTGGATATTTTTAAATTCAACATCATATTTAGGTAGATTTACGAAGAAAATTTTCCGTGTCGACACGATTTTTTTTAAGCTTGGAGATATGCGCGAAATGAAAACAAAAATGTAATGTCCGATTTAAAGTACTTTTTATAATTCAAAAACCGGCGATATTACTTCAACGTGAAATTATTTTTTATTTACATTGTACTGCATATTCTATGTAATATATAAGATCTCAAATAATAATATCACTTTCTTTAAACCCAAATGAATTACACTTCTTTCACAAAGGAAATGTTGATCAATGATGAAATGTTGTTTCACAAATTTCATTGATCTGTTAAAAACATTAATGTATCAGAAAAAATCCCAGTTTCTTGTTATGAGTATAATACAGGTTAAATAAAAAAAATATACAAATAAAAGATATATTATATTTTCATATGAAGCGGTAACTTTGTAATGTCAGATTACGATTTTGATATAAAATACATTTGTACCAATATACATCACGTGCGTATCATAGTTCAGTAGTACACTGGCCTGAAGAAGCTACGATGGTAGCGAAGCCAAGTCTGCACGAAGTATATAAAAAGTACATCACGTTCGTATCATAGTTCAGTAGTACACTGGCCTGAAGAAGCTACGATGGTAGCGAAGCCAGGTCTGCACGAAGTATATAAAAAGTACATCACGTGCGTATCATAGTTCAGTAGTACACTGTTCTGAAGAAGCTACGATGGTAGCGAAGCCAAGTCTGCACGAAGTATATAAAAAGTACATCACGTTCGTATCATAGTTCAGTAGTACACTGGCCTGAAGAAGCTACGATGGTAGCGAAGCCAGGTCTGCACGAAGTATATAAAAAGTACATCACGTGCGTATCATAGTTCAGTAGTACACTGGCCTGAAGAAGCTACGATGGTAGCGAAGCCAAGTCTGCACGAAGTATATAAAAAGTACATCACGTTCGTATCATAGTTCAGTAGTACACTGGCCTGAAGAAGCTACGATGGTAGCGAAGCCAGGTCTGCACGAAGTATATAAAAAGTACATCACGTGCGTAGCATAGTTCAGTAGTACACTGGTCTGAAGAAGCTACGATGGTAGCGAAGCCAAGTCTGCACGAAGTATATAAAAAGTACATCACGTTCGTATCATAGTTCAGTAGTACACTGGCCTGAAGAAGCTACGATGGTAGCGAAGCCAGGTCTGCACGAAGTATATAAAAAGTACATCACGTGCGTAGCATAGTTCAGTAGTACACTGGTCTGAAGAAGCTACGATGGTAGCGAAGCCAAGTCTGCACGAAGTATATAAAAAGTACATCACGTTCGTATCATAGTTCAGTAGTACACTGGCCTGAAGAAGCTACGATGGTAGCGAAGCCAGGTCTGCACGAAGTATATAAAAAGTACATCACGTGCGTATCATAGTTCAGTAGTACACTGGCCTGAAGAAGCTACGATGGTAGCGAAGCCAGGTCTGTAAGAAGTATATAAAAAATAAAAGTGACAAAATTTATTTTAAAATACAATACTCGTAGGTGGTTGAATCGTTGATTTTTGGTAGTCTTAAATCAAGTATTTAGCTTTATCTACAACTATCTAAGTATTTTCCTTGCTTTCAACATCAGATCACAACTCTGTAGTCTATTTTTTAATCATTTTCACGTGTTCGCTCTAGAATTGCCAGTAGATTCAGATTACTCATTCCGCTGGCTGGTTCTTAACCATGGATCAAAATTTTACGATATAATGAAAGGCCAATCACTTCTGACAGGCCGGCAGTTAGGCGCGCATTTAACTCTGACGAGACATGAATTTTAATTATGGTCAACACGGACATAATCACATTATGTAGACCAATCCGGGATCACCCGGGCTATGGCGACATACTAAGTAAAACCTATACCTACCTACCTACCTGGGGAGTTGGGTATTTAATATCAATGCATGTCTGCAATCCACAAGAATGATTAGTAATATATTACAGGTAGTTAGTTCTACTAGCGTAACTTCGTCAATATTATAGTAGGTATGTGGCTAACCGACACAGGCGCGGAATACATTAGATAGGTCCTCACAGAGTATCAGAGTAATAGGTACCTACTCTCACTATTGCCAAGGTGAAAGGCCACCATTCAGAATCGACACGCTGCTCAAAATATACTTAGCCGTACTCAGTAACCAGATCTGAATAGCTAAGTACTTCCACGCTTTCCTTTTTTCCTTCCCCTTCCCTCTAACTCCCTTCAGCCTTACAAAACACCCCAATCGGGGATGCGATCACTGGCTCTTTTATTCACATTAAAATAAACATAACCCGAAACTTTTGTCAGTCGCCGACTGTTCATAAATTCTCGACTTCGTTCTTGAAAAGTGTTTTTATACTGAATGATTGAAATTCATGTATGAAACCATGATAGGTTGATTTTGATAATTAAAATAAGCTTAACAAGAAAGAGAAAGAGGAAGAGGGCATGTAGAGCAAAAGAATTAAGAAAGGAGTGTAAGGAGAACATATGACGATAATGTGAATGGAAGAAGAAGCCGGGGAGGCTGGAGGAAGACATGGCTCGATGAAGTGAATCAAATACTTGAATAAACATACAGAAAAAAAGTATCGTTCGAAGATTTTTGATGCATTAAACAAGGTAGTCAGATATCGACGACGTATGTAATGTTTAAATGATGTGTACATAATAGAGCTTCTTTGATACCACACTATTTCTCTAATGGCACTGATTCAGATTTAACAGCGTGGTATTTTTTAATCTAATTATGTACTCGTACTTTCCATTTTCCCGGAACTAACTCGACATTAAAGTTTTTCTTGACACAGATTTTATTTACTATTATTTTAATGTGTTCATTATGGTTCAGTGGACTCAATAAATTTTGACTGTTTAGTAGTAGAGGGCTAATGTTGCATATGAATGACATGTAATGAGGGCAATGTATTGATCCGATAAAGTAAACTTTGAATATTTAATGAATAACATTTTATGCACTACAATCCTCGATATTTTTATTACATCTGACAGTTGTTTCATGTTCTCATTCCGTAATAGAAATTACTATTCTGCCATCTTATAGTTGGTGTAAATAGAAGCAATTGATGATTGTGAATTAGTAATTTTTGACGCATGTTTGCGGGGGGTGCTTGGAACATCACGGTGAGACTTAAACGGTTGCACTGGACATTTCCAAGGCCTTTGACCAGGTTTGGTACCGAGGAATTGTCAACATACTGCCTTCTACCGTCGCCGACTTTGTTTTTGTTGCACATCAATGACATCTTGACATGTGCACCAACATGTGCCCTCAAAGGGCACACAAACTCCAACGGCTCGGAGGGCTTTGAAGCAGAGAATGGACTGTTACCTCGAGTAGGTTTCCTATTGGGGTAATAATAACCTCGTCGAATTTAATGTTTCAAAGACCCAATCATATCTGATTGGCAATATAGTCTCCTATAACGGAAGCAATGTTCCCAACAAGCCCTCCATTGATATGTTTGGAGTAACCCTAAGTGACCAGCTCAGGTATGAGGACTCCATCGAATCGAAAGTAAAGTTAGCCTCTCAGAAGCTGGGCGTACTGTACAGTACAATGTGACCTTAGAACGGGGTACCCCAGTAAGGTTACATTTTTTGCGAATTTTTTGTTAAACTTTAAGAAATAAATAAATAAATATCACAATTTCACAGAGCCCCCAGATACTTGAAAAGTACATTACTGCTGACCCTGTACAATTCCCAAGTACGCCCCAATACAGAATTCGGCAGAAGCCTTTGGTCGGGAGCACCAATATATTTGAAAAAACCCTTGCTGTGCAGAAACGGGCGATCCGTTTAATAAATTCCCATATCTTAATCTTTGGAGCACAGACATCAGGTGGGAATGCTGTCCCTGTTCTACCGGTATTTCAATGTAAGATACTCTAATGAACAACCGTCTTTGATCCCTTCGCCATCGGTGAACAGTCATGAAACACGCCAAACGTGCGTCCAATATTTGTACACTGTTGACAATTGTCACATTAGAACGGGTCACTTGTACGACTCGTTCTTGTATTCAATAGCTTGGATGTGGAATAATTTTCCGGTCTTTAAATGACCCTCCAAACAGCATCCCTAAAGACATAGGCCTTGAGGGAAATTATTTCCAACAGGGTCTCTTATGTGGAGCCACTTAAAAAAATACATATTGTTACCTAATAGTGGGACAAATTCATAAAACACATCACCTCGGCCTCCATGGTAGAGAGATAAGGCTCTCGACTACGAATCCGAAGGTCGCGGGTTTAAATCTCGGCATGTGCAAGTAAATTTTATTTAATTAATTTGTGTTGCTTCACAATAAGATATTGTATGGACATAAGTAATGGGTTCTTTAACAATGTAAATTTTCATATACCAACCTTATCATTTGTAATAAAATGTACAGTGTATGTTCAAATGAATAAATAAACCCCTTCTCACAAAATTCCCTGATACCAAAGACACTATAGCTATAGACCCACTGTTTTGGGGCATTTAGAAGACTGATGCAGTCATCACTTACGTAAGTACAGATATTGTATATTTCTCTCAAAACGAGCGAACTACGCAAGTCATCATTATAAACCTATTGCAATTATTCCACACATCGTAAAACGATCATTTAATGATGGACTTTTGGCGCGACAAGATAACATAATAATATTTAAATTACTTTAGCCAGAGGCCGGTTTGCCAACATCGTTACATAAGGCGAAATTCGGTCATTTTTTCAACAGGATGCGAAACACTGGTTGACTAATGCGTGCGACATACTTACTACGATACATAATATTGTTTTTATGACCGATTGCCCCTAGGAAATAAACACAAAAACTTACGTTATGCAAAATCTACAGAACGGAAAATCTTTTGATAGCTTAAAGTTCATTTTTTAAAATCTGATAATAATTTAATGTAAAACACTCATCCAAATTGAAAAAACCTTCCGAGCAAAGATAAATGTCGCCGGCAAGAGAGGCTTGTAACGGCTAAATCCCTCAAATATTGAAGGATTTAGCCGTTACAAGCCTCTCTCATACTAATAAAGTTGGTTGCTTACAGGTGAAAATATAATAAAAACAGTAATTATTGAATGGAACACTAGTATATATTGATTAACTTGGCGGGTTTGCGATAAGCCGACGTAGCTCAACGGTAGAGCATCTGACCGGACATTAGAAGGGTGCGGGTTCGAGTCCTGCCGGCGACATTTATCTTTGCTCGGAAGGTTTTTTCAATTTGGATGAGTGTTTTAGATTAATAATTATTGTTTATAAAAATAATAATTGTTACCCTTTGCGCTATGCACAAAAATCTTGTCTTAAGTTTTTAAGAACTTTAGTTTATCAATTAATAATTTAATGGATCGTTGACAACAATAACCCTGTGGTAAAGATTTATTAAAAACATTAAATGAATATACTCATTTTAAAAATGAACGGTACACCTACACCTACCTTCATTTTCCATTAAATTGTTTTTGTATCGGTTAATAAGAAACAGAGCTTTTAATGCCAAGGAAGTTTAACAAAAGGTAAGCCAACAAAGTTTCTTCTGCTATCATCGGTTATATGGTGGTGTTTTATTTATGGAACCAATAAGAGAAAAAATATAAAATAGAAAGGAAGGGGGAAAAGGAAGAGGAAGATAGGATCGGGACAGGGGAGGCTCTCCATACATTTTATACTCGTGCATCAATTTGTGGTCATACGCATTACTTCGGTTCGATATTTTGAAATGGTATTATGAAGAATGTCGATGTTGTCACATGTTACGTTAACAAACATGTTGGTATAATACCTCATCTTTTTATGAAGCGGTTTCCAGGTTTTCATATAAATTCTTCCCGATTGAGACTGATAGGGATATTAAAAGAAGGGTGAAAGCAGGAAACTCCATTAACGGAGGACTGAACGCGTTTGGCGCTAACAAAAAGTAGTCCAAAGAAGCGAAGCTAGCAGTCCACAATGGAGTGCTGATACCAACCCTGATGTATGGCAGTGAGGCATGGAATTGGCAAAGGAACGATGAAAGTAGTATCTGAATGCTGTAGAAATGAGATCTCAGAGACGAATGTGTGGTAAAACCATGTATGATCGAATGAAAAATGTTGAGATTCGTAAAGAATGCAAGGCTGATGTAAGCGTACTGAGCAAGATCAAGAAAGGGACGCTTAGATGGTTTGAGCATGTAAAGCGAATGAACGAAGAGAGGAGTGTAAGGAGAATATATGACGCGAATTTGAATGGAAGAAGAAGCCGGGGACGTCCTGGGAAGTCAGTGCACGATCAAGTGAATCTAATACTTGAGTCGGGCCATGTCAGATGTCGGAATAACAGAAAAGAATGTATGAGACGCTGTATGAAAGTGAATACGGCAAGAAGTGTATGCCAAGATCGAGTTGTTTGGCGGTCCGTCCTCTCTGCCTAAACCTGCGGGGAAACGGCGTGATGGTTAATTAGTTAGTTAGTTCGTTGTTCCAGATTTTTAGAACATGATCGTAGAAATTGGCGGGTCAATGGTTGAATTGGCATCACGTTCGGTTCCCACCAGGCACCGTGAGTTTAATTCCTCGACTGGCTACGTCTTCCATCACGACACAACTAAAAAAATCCGCTGAGTGTGATGGTAGTAAGAGATTTTCAAATATCGTCAGGTTATCCGTAAACCGGGAATGTTTGTCTTTCTTTTTAGAAATTAAAAAAAAAGTTGGACTAAATTAATTTTATGTACAACCAGGTCGGTAGAATAAAATATAAAAAATATTTTTCGATTTTTACCAGTCGCCAGTATCAAATATTTACGGTAAAAAAAAATAAACGGTAAAAAACTAGTAGCTGATGCGTAACCGGCCTTGTTCGGGTTTTTTTTTATAAGTTATGAAGTTGTGAATTTTTTTCTTGTTGTTTGGGTGTCATAAATGATTTGACAGCGAAAGTAATGCCTCATGACGACTATTACTATCTCTAAACATAGAAATTTATTTGAAAATTTTACTTCATTCGAAACACTTATTTTTTTAAAAGATATTTTAATAATAAAGTTTTTAAGTAGGTACCTATTTGTGTTTTCCATTTTGAAAATATTCTACCCATACAAACCTTCTTCTTTTGAATATGTAATCTGTGGCTAACCGGAGTTCAATATGGCGGATTCAATGTTATATACTACTTTTAAAACGTTATAGATACAGTTTTACATATTGGATTTCATTCAAACTTCTCTCTAAACCTTTCCGTTACTCATAAGAACTAACTATGCTATTTCAGCGAAACCAGTCAAGTAATTTTCGAGAAAAACGAAGAAAGACAGAAATGCATTCATTTATACATAATATAAAGATCAAATAATAAATAACTATATAGTAAGGTCAAAATGATATCATCAGAAGTAATAAGGCAAGGGTTAGTTTACTTACAATCGTTCTTTCAATATGAGAATGACCAAATGATACTATACTAGTATGTGATTTGTATAACATATTACTATAACGCTATCACCACTACTTATAAGGTATATTATGATTCTACATTTTCTAAGCCCACCTTTTTCTCATTTTCAAAACACATCTAATAATTAACTAATAAAATTTAAATATGTATGTTTATTAAAAAAAAAAAAAATTAATTGTTTACGTTTTATTGCTTCTATTTATAATTAGGTGCTGTAAATATAATTTTCGCCGGAATGAATATTGATTGGTTAATTGAACAATCATCATTAGAGAGCATATTTAATCCAACATTATACTTCCGTGGTAGAATTAAACACAATGGACAATAAAAATAAAAATCTTCTGTTTACACAATTAACGGTTCAAATCCGATTAACAGTTACATAATAGCAATCTAAAAGTTCGCTTGGTTATGAGTATTAATTAATAAATGTAGTTTCGTTGCTTTTTAATGTTAGTTGAAGTAATCGATCGGCTGGAAACGCCGTTGAAGTAATTGCCAATTAAAGCTGGCTTCACAAATTTTATATTTGAAAAAATGTGAAATTTACCAATTTTAAAACTTTTTGTTTCTAGCATTTTCATAAAATTTCACGTAAAGGAATTTTAAAAAGTTGTATTTCTAATTGAATTCTGACGTTAATATTGCTCTTTGAATATAAGCACTTTTTTAATAGCTATGTGAGAAAAAAATAAAAATTCATCGCCTGAATTCTAAACAAATTCAGTTAATGACATTCAATAAATATGTATTATGTTTATATGCGTGTTGGGTTCGTATTGTGTTTGTATGCGTGTTAGGTTTGTATTATGTTTGTATGCGTGTTAGGTTTGTATTATGTTTATATGCGTGTTAGGTTTGTATTATGTTTGTATGCGTGTTAGGTTTGTATTATGTTTATATGCGTGTTAGGTTTGTATTATGTTTGTATGCGTGTTAGGTTTGTATTATGTTTGTATGCGTGTTAGGTTTGTATTATGTTTATATGCGTGTTAGGTTTGTATTATGTTTGTATGCGTGTTAGGTTTGTATTTTAGTTATACCTCCTAAGTCTAAATTGTTAGTCACTAATTATAAGTCTCAGTAGTTAATCCCTAGCTATAAGTCTTATTTGTATGTCAATAGTTATAAATCTTACTTGTAAGCCATTGGTAATACATTTTAGCTATACGTCTAAGTGATATGTTATATAAATTATTTGTAAAGCGCCCTTGATGTGATTTTCCCACGAAAACGGGCTACGGAAGTTATCCAATTATTATTATTCAATTTCAATTCACTACCATCACATCCCGCAAAAGACAAAGTTACAATAATTCAAGCTACATCCATATCTGTACTATAATGACCGTCGTATTTGACTTGGAGTCATATTGTTGTGATTTTTTTCATATAAGCTCTACCAAACTATATGTTGTGATGTTAATACAACATTTCGTGGATCTCATAAGTATACATTTACAGCAGAACACATCTAAGAAGAATGTCCCGTCATCAGTTTCCCTATGGCACATCTGTGCTGAACCAAGTGACGCCCGATGCAATCGACTGGCTGAATAACCTCAGCATCCCGCTATGACCCGCGCCAACTCTCCTCCACCATACAAAAAATAAGAAGACAAAGAAGTGTAAGACAATCAACCATTGTGGTGCGTACAGGAGGAAAAAAAATGAAATCGGATGGTTTTTACATTCAGATTCACTTTTCCACATGCCACTATGGATAAGAAGCCGGTCAATGGATTACATGAAGAAATTACATTCCAGTCGCTATTAGCGTCACAGCCTCGAAGGCATATCTCTTAGATTGTGACACATCCGAACCATTGATTATTATATTATTTTTAATGGGAAAAATCGTGGGACGATCAAATGCTAAGCTATTTAAGATAGCAGCAGACATTTTCAATAATTCATGTCTTTCATGGCTGTTATAGACGGTACATTTATAATATGTGACATTTAGTAGTGACATGTCGACAGGTTTAGTGTAGGTTGCGGCTAAAGAGGAAAAACGAATAATTATTGGACTGTGAATCCATTTGCTGCGGAATCAAATTCCTTTCGAATGAATATCATAAATGTTCGGATGGATTAAAAATCTTTTCCGCATTTTTTCATTGTCTGTGAAACAAATAAAATATAATTATTACAAGTTTTTTAAAATTTTATTTTTTTAATTTAATGCAAATTCAATTTAATAATGTTTTTATAAGGTTCTGCTAGCACTTTAGTTTTCATTTTTGTGACTGCTTTTTCGGCTTTCATGTCCATAAGTCGTCGCAATGTGGATTAACCACTGTTTAAAGATGGCCTTGAACGCCGAAACAGCTGTCACAATAATAAAAACAAAAGTACTCGCAGAAATTAAAAATAACATTAGTATATTTGATTTACATTAAATTTTTTAACAAATTAAATGTAGTGCTACGAATTAAACACAAAAACAATGAATAACTATTGTAAGGATATTCTTTGCGCATTTTAAAAGGACAGACAGGAATCGAATTCCAAGCTTAAGGACCCCTGAACACTCGAATCCCTCTCTAACCTCAGCCGCTGGACCCCAGTACCGACCCCCTCCGTCTCCGCCCAAATTCTATCTTATACCCTCCATTACCTTAGTGAGCTTAAATATAAGATTGCTATCAGCAGTGCCGCTAGCACATAAAACACAGTTTACAATTCTTTGAAATAAAAATAAACAAAAGCCCTACAGTAGCAATAGGCTGCCCCCTCACTGGGTAGAGAAGATTATCTCCACATTTATGCACCTCTAACCACAGTTGACACAGGAAGAGGGAGAAATGTTCCATGGCACTGTACACAAAAACAAATTACAATACGATATATAGGACCCCCGGACGCTCGGGACAAAGATTTAAGTTAGAAGGAAGGTATGGCTATAGAAAAATACAAATGTATTGGTTCTAGTTGTTGTTTCAGCTTGTTTCCAAACTTAAGCATGTCGGAAAATCTACCCGATGACAACATAACTAACGTAAATATTAATATTTAAAAAAAAAAGTAAAACTGTTGTTATAAATATAACGGTGGTATTTTTGAAGCACGTAAAACAGGTAAAATTACGAAAGATTGTGTTAATTTTTCACAAATAAGTAGATCGTGACTCACGGCTGATCTCCTCTCGTCTCATTAGCATTTTGCCGACTTTCGATTACATTTGCAATTCAAGATGATGGGGACACCGTTATATCTGATGTTCTTTCGTTAGCATCGTCTCTCCGAAATCATCCAAAACGACCATCGCTTATGGAAAACACACCCACGAGTAAAAATATCAGAACTTCTAAATTTATTTATTTGTGAGAAAATAACAGCCTTTAATAATATACTCGTACAAGGAAGTTTAACAAAAGGTAAGCCAACAATGTTTCTTGTGTTAGCAGTGGTTAAGTACAGATGTTTCATTACAAAAAACAAAATAAGAAGGAAGTGGGGAGAGGAAGAGGAAAAAAGAATCGGAATAGGAGATGCTCTCGATACATGTTATACTTGTGTATCAATTTATGGTCGTACGTATTACTTCGGTTTGATATTTTGAAAGGGTATTGTGAAGAATGTCGAAATTGTGAAATTGTGCGTTATATTGCGCCCAAATTCGGGGAATTGGAGAATTTATCCTAAGATTGGTCCTGCATGCGGGCAAATAAAAAAATGTTTTGTCGGGTAATGTACATGCGTACTGTAAAAAGGCATTCTATTCTCGTAGGTATATTTCGGATATATTCATGTAAATCTCAAGCCTGTCTCTAAAAGCTCTAATTAAAGCTTATACCAACTTCATAAAATACCTATTTTTATGTGTCTTTGTTTTCATTGCAATTTTTTTTTTACCACAGCTTTTCTGTTTCGGATAATTTGTAAATGGGTAAAATTCTGAATAGAGTTCAAGTGGAAAATCAAGAGACTGCGCAGTTTGTTTTTACTCCGCTGTTCTATTTTGTTCGTTGTTATGTTCTCACCGCGTTTCTAGACCGACTTGTGAGAACGGACGATGACATACTGACCTCCATTTTGAATCGGAAGTAGCCGCCATCTTTATTTACAATTTAAACGAGATTGTGTGCTTTCCACGAAATAAACAGAAGTAGTGCCGAGAGATCACTAGACATACGATTGAAGAATAGCAAACTTCAACACGTGCGTACTATGAAATCGTCCTTCATATAACATCGATAATAGATAATAACCTGTATTCAAAAATAAAATAAGTTAATAAGGCATTAATGACATATTTTTTTATTAAGTAAAGAATTCAATGAATTGTTTCTGATCTGGAATTTTTTTTATGTGATACCACACTTTTTATGCGAATCCCAGCTACTCCCAACCGTTTTCTTTTTTTTTACAATAACTCCACACAGGAGGCCCCGGGGGAAATAATTTCCCTCAAGGCCTATATCATCTTTATGGGTTGCTGTGTAGAGAGTCTTTTAGAAAATAGGAAGGAGTGAACCTGGGTCTTGAAGAGACCCGTATTGTAGGAGGGAGAAAACACAGAGGCCGGCAGATCATTCCGCAACCGAGCTGTTGAATGCAAGAACAAGTCGCAGAAGCGACCCGTTCTCATGTGACAATTGTCAAGCGTGTGCAAATGTTGGGCGCGCGTTTGACGCTAGTTCCTCAGATCATCTTATGTCTGAAGACAGTGAGACTATGGCTTCCCCAATTGGTTGTGAGGATGAAGGTATTGAGGAAGGAAAGGTGATGGGAAGAGGAAGGTGGGGATGTACCTGGCTATTCAGATCTGGTCACCTAACACGACTAAACGCAACGATAAATGATTAAACATACTTTTCTCCACTTTAAAAATCATATTCGTATTTTAAATATTTTACAAAACATACAATGGGACGGTCAGAAAAGGTTATATTTCTGATTAGATTTTGATAAATGCTAAGCCTATGTAAATTTATAAAATATTTAATAAATATTTTTGTATTTAAAAACATTATGTTTATCGTATGGCGTAATAATACTATCGTAACTCTCCGACGTCCCTCTCCCCGTTATCTTAACATAATATACCAGCTTATGTGTACCCGGCCTTGCTAGTATTAAGATAAGGAAAAATGAAATAGTAACTCTCCGACGTCCCTCTCCCCGTTATCTTAACATAATGTACCAGCTTATGTGTACCCGGCCTTGCTAGTATTAAGATAAGGAAATAAATCGGTTGAAATAGTAAATACCATAAGTGTTACTCTATTGAGTTCTATGTGAATATGTAAAATCTGCGTAAACGCGCAACAAACGGTAAAATATTGACAAACATGTTTTTTCTCTGAGCTTTCTGCTTTCTAAATGAATAAACATTTTTGCCAATAATCCACTACTTGCTAATTTCAAGTGGATTTAAATATCAGTAAAACCGGTAATTAATTGGCTAAAAGTGCGTTATACCGTTCATTTGACTTTTAGTAATTACCATATGCAAATGGAAAGTTCGACACAGTTTGGTGAAATGTTACAATAACATCGGGCCTTCATTTTGATTAGTTATTTTACCAAACAAAAACCAAGATAATAATAAAAATAAATTAATTAAAAATTATTTTGTATCCCACAATTTATTAATATACATATATCTACGTGTTTTGAAAGCGATGCTTTCATCATCGGGCATATACGAGTATGGAATAGTAAAAATTTATTAAAAATGACGTCACAAAATAAATACCAATAAATAAAAATAAAAACAAATTACCTAATTATGTATGTATACTCGAACAATCACAACGTAAAAGTGCAGCTGCATTCTCTGCGTCAATCTAAGCTGAATAAATTTCAGTTGCAGATTAGACTGGAGATAAATAGTTGAAATGCTAGAATAATATGAGATGTGAGAATTCCCCGTGTTTACTGAAGCTTATCGAAGTACCTTTTCACTTCTCCAAAATCGCGTGCCCGCCTTTTCACTGTTCTTTTACTCAGCTAGCGTAAAATCCAGCGGTACTCAAACGTGATACCTGCTATAAAAATTATATGAATGTAATACACTTTAATCAAGAATCGAATTTTGTAAACTGTAACATTTTTTATCACACATAAACATGTTCCACTGTTGTGTATTATCTTATTATCACTGCCAACAAGGGCAACGATCATTACATAATGTGTTTTTTAATGTGAATATATTAGCTGTAAGCTTCAGATGATTAACTAGAACATTTGCAATGCAGGAGAAAGTGGCTATGACTCGTATACCACAGCAAAGCAAACAACACTAAATGTACCTTAGTGCATAATACTACTTTTGAATAAAGAAGCTCCGAATTTTTACTCACACTTAGTATCAAACAGAGTAATTCAATCAATAATTGCATTTAGTCCAACAAAACTTGGATAATAAATTCACAGAAGAAGAACTGGCTAGTATTCTTAAAAAAACGTGATATAAATTACCGGAAATACCCGACCCAAATCTTGAAATTGAAATATAGAAGTCGCTGAAACCCCTTTATTCAGTTCGCCTCAGCACAGGTCTCCTAGAGACGAGGACTATGAAGAAAATTCTTCAATATACGTATTTTTTTAATATTTACACCTCACCCCAAAATGTCAAAATTATATAGATATTAATAAAATAAAAAAATTAAAAGTCTTTATTCCTAAATCATAGATGCCATACAACAGTAAGTCTTTGACGGAAGTCACTAATTATAAGTCTGAATTAGTTAATTTCTAGATCACTCGTTATAAATCTTAGCTCTAAGCCATTAGACATAAATCTAAGATGTAAATTATGAGATATATGTCTAAGTGATAAGGTATAGGTTAGATACATTATGTTGTAAAGCGCCCTTGAGGTGATTTTATCACGAAAACAGCGCTATAGAAATAATCCAATCATTATTATTATTAAGATTTATTTGTTGTAATTTTCATATAACAGGTGCGATTAATCGGTGTTAACCATGCTATTCTCAAAATAAAGACATATGATACAATTTTCTGAGGAAGGATACATAATTTGCTGCAACACGCGTTGGCTTCATTCAGTTTTAATTTAGCATATTTGTGATCTACTTAAAATATATTCTTTTATAAATTGCTTTTCTGTTAATGTCTGGGAAAATTATTAACAAAGTGGTGAAATAAAAATAGAGAGGTATTTGTTATTTGAATGGACCTCTTTCCATTAAATGTTGAGCTCCCCTACAATATGTGAATTTTGACAATGTTGACAGCCTGCACTTTTGTCTATAATAAGGTGCTTGTGGCGTTCCAGGTGGCAAATATTTCTACTGATGATTCAATTGGGTCACAATTATTCGTTACGTTTCTCCACACGATTACGTGACTAGTCTCTCCAAACGATGACCTGACTAGTCTCTCCATACGATTACTTGACTAGTCTCTCCACACGATTACCTGACTAGTCTGTCCACACGATTACCTGACTATTCTCTCCACGCGATTACCTGACTAGTCTCTCCACACGATTACTTGACTAGTCTCTCCACACGATTACTTGACTAGTCTCTCCACACGATTACCTGACTAGTCTCTCCACACGATTACCTGACTAGTCTCTCCACACGATTACCTGACTAGTCTCTCCACACGATTACCTGACTAGTCTCTCCACACGATTACCTGACTAGTCTCTCCACACGATTACCTGACTAGTCTCGACCCACGATTAGTTTGATGAGCACCGATTTCCCAATCTTTGTTTAATTATATCATTTATAACTATTGCGCACTAGCTGATGTGAAATTTAACAGAGGCACGCTTCTTCTGGAGTCGTAAATAATCATTATTGCTGAGAGATACCGGTGAATATTTCTCACTAAGCGATTCTGAAGAATGACAGTCAATAGTGGCTATTGTTCATTGTTGTCTTCAGTTATATACTGTTCTTATACAAAGGAAAAATTGTATTTTTTCAGGTATGTTTGAAAACAATTAATAATTAGCTACAGTGCACAATGCATCCGATAAAAACAGTTACAACGTAAATCAAACAATATTAAACCCATTTTTAATGAATAAGTTTCTCTGATCTAATAAATATAAACATACATAACCAAAAAGTATCTGTGATACCTCTCTGAGTATTTGTCCGATGTTTAATAAATAATATATTACTAAAAATATTCATGACAGAAACGTCCTCTTACATAATTTTGACTTTCTCTTCACATTCTATATTTTGAACATAAAAAAATGTTAAATTATCTGGGGTTGAGTTGAGTATGAAACAGAAAAGATTATTACATATATGCAATGATTAAATATTACAATGAGGTTTATAAGCTTCAAAAAATTATTTCAATACATTAAATATCCATTTCAGACTTATAGAAATGTCAATGGATGTCCCATATGAATATGAATATGAATATGAATATGAATATGAATATGAATATGAATATGAATATGAATATGAATATGAATATGAATATGAATATGAATATGAATATGAATATGAATATGAATATGAATATGAATATGAATATGACTATGAATATGAATATGAATATGAATATGAATATGAATATGAATATGAATATGAATATGAATATGAATATGAATATGAATATGAATATGAATATGAATATGAATATGAATATGAATATGAATATGAATATGAATATGAATATGAATATGAATATGAAAATGAATATGAATATGAATATGAATATGAATATGAATATGAATATGAATATGAATATGAATATGAATATGAATATGAATATGAATATGAATATGAATATGAATATGAATATGAATATGAATATGAATAGGAATATGAATATGAATATGAATATGAATATGAATATGAATATGAATATGAAAATGAATATGAATATGAATATGAATATGAATATGAATATGAATATGAATATGAATATGAATATGAATATGAATATGAATATGAATATGAATATGAATATGAAAA
The DNA here is from genome assembly GCA_022606495.2 of Halesus radiatus. Taxonomy (NCBI): domain Eukaryota; kingdom Metazoa; phylum Arthropoda; class Insecta; order Trichoptera; family Limnephilidae; genus Halesus; species Halesus radiatus. The sequence continues at coordinate 12,264 of JAHDVE020007483.1, read as the reverse complement.
TGAAAATGAATATGAATATGAATATGAATATGAATATGAATATGAATAAAAAATCTGATATTTACTTCCGATGCACTACATAGATAACAAATATAGAACTTTGTCAATCATACAAAAAGATAAAGGGAATTCATTGACGATAAAAAATAAATTAAAAATTAAAGCCGTAGAAATGAGATCTCTGAGGCGAATGTGTGGTAAAACCATGTATGTAAAAGTATTGAGATTCGTAAAGAATGCAAGGCTGATGTAAGCGTAACGAGTAAGATTAAGAAAGAGACGCTTAAATGATTTGGGCATGTAGAGCGAATGAACGAAGAAAGGAGTGTAAAAAGAACACATCACTGTTACTTTGTACTAACCACTTTATTAATATATACATATCAACACGTTTCGAAAGTGATGCTTTCTTCATCAGGATCTTATAGAATACTTAGAAATAATAATTCTGAAAGTTGCGATGAAAACGAGATCGATAAAAATGATTGGAAATAAGTAGGTCTCAATAACTCAATAGGCAGAGACACCACTCCCGATAAGACTAGAGGATCTAAATTAAAGTCCCAGTTGCAACTGCAACATTTCTATTTTTAGTGTCTTTTTCCGCTTCATATTTCATTGAGATTTGTCAATACTCTCTTCCTCAATGATTAAATAAAATAATGTAATATTTTATTACAAAACATGCCGTTGGACCCGCAAAGCACGTAAATTCCATTCCTGAAGCAGATGCATTACCAACTTAGTACGTAGTATGCGGTAGGTAGTACATAGTCGTAGCAGAACCTCTCTGGAGAATGTGAAGTGTCCCATACGCTATGCAGTGCGGTCGGACGTACGAATTACAAACACAAACCACGACTTTGGAATTTGACAGTGTTTCACCAGCCGGGCAGACGGCAACGCAAAGTGTATTAAAAATGCAGTAATTTTGATATTTGCAATAAAAAAACGTTATGTAAAAATACAACAGTTAAAGATATATATATATGTGCGGAATTTTTTTAATTTCTCAAAATGCATTAGTTAATGTAATCAACTTTGTGAAATTGTTTCATGTAAACAGTAGGTTTCCAAACTTTTTTACCCCTGTGTACCCCTTTGCCGTTCTTTTAATTTTCCGTAGACTAAACACCCCCCCCCCCCACCCTCAAAACCTTTGTACAATACTGAATAAGTGGTATTTATTCACTACGTGATACATTGCTGCTGGTATGAAATTTTTTAAACTTACACATGAACGTGTCTGGGTGGATGCGATTCACTTTAAGTGTACGTATGCTTGTCAAGCGAAAATTACTACGGCGCTTTACCATGCGTGCAGTCTAAATGAACATCGATCCGTCAACCCCCATTTACATCTCTTGGACCCCCTTTTTTTCTCCCTGCCATAGACCCCCTGTATGGACCCCCAGGGGTTCTATGATGTAAACTAATAATTTGTTTACTTTCTTGGAAAAAACATATTGAAGCTTATAAGACTCATTGTAATATTTAATCATTGAGGAAGAAAGTATCGAAAAATCTCAAATGAAATATTAAACAGAAAAAGATATAGACAATAAAAAGGTATCATCCCCATCTGGGGATTGAACCCAGAACTGCTACCTTACCGGGACAATAACATGGGAAATAATTGAGGATAATATTGGTAAGTCTTAAAATTGAGATATTATATCTATAAGGTCTCATTAGCTCAGTAGCGAGTGATATTTTTTCTGTCTTTTCTCTTTGATGTTTCATTTGAGATTTGTTAATACTGTCTTCTTCAATAATTTGCTAATTTTCACAGGAATTCTTTAATATTGAAAAATTTGTAAAATTAACTTCAATTCTTCAAATTGAATTTGAATATGAAAACCACCATTAATCGATACTGTATTATGTGGAAAATTTTTACGTACCTACTATTCCGTACAACTGAACAATGTTCAACGAAAGCGGGTTATAATTTACGTCATTTCGCTTGTCGAATACACAAGACGGAAGTTCCCGGTCCTGCGGTATTTCCGGTTTTGCACAAGTTTTCCCGCCATATTGCAGCTGTCGGGGCGGTGGGTGCACCAAGGGCGTAAACGCTGATTTATGAACCGAATTTAAGATAATAATTTAGCTCTTAAATATTTTGAAAGCAAGAATTTCGTCCATGACGTCTAGCACCAAAACGATTGTCGTGAGATACCTCATAAAACATCTAACTATAAACGATTTTTTTAACTTGCTCAAATCCGAACCCCCTCGCTCGTCAGCGTTTGTTACTGGAAGATCGATGAAGATAGTGATTTTTCACTATTTTGTATTTGAAACAATAAAACGTTGTTCTGCACATAATATTATTTACGCCAATTGTGTTGTTATTAACATTGTTACGTGAACTCAGATGAAAAATGTTCTACCAAATTAAAGAGCCAACGCAAATTATTATGTAAATTAATTAGAGTTTAATAATTAATAGAAATAAAAGTAGTTGTGGTCTTTAGATGTTGATAGGTATTTAGGGCGACATAAGTAGTTCAATCGTCAAATTCTTCGTCCAGACAGTCTACAGTAAATAATTACACTATCAAAAGGGCAAAATAAAGTTATGAATTCGCCTGTGACAATGACAGTTTGTTATTTTTTTTTATTGTTATATAATTATTACAACTTACATTTTTAAATTGTTTTTCACGAAATATTTCATATAAGAGAAGTTCTTGTGTCTGATGGGGGTGCCATGATTCTAACTTTGGTAGGTACATAATATTTCGAATAATACATTTTGATTACCGACACCTCAGTCTCCGCCCAAATTCCATCTTATACCCTCCATTACCTTAGTAAGCAAGCTTAAATATAAGACATCCATCTGCAAGTGCCGCTGGCACTTAAAAAATATTTAACAATTCTTTGTAATAAAAATAAATAAAAGCCTTACAGTAGCAATAGGCAGCCCGAGAAGATTATCTCCACATTTATGCACCTCTAACCACAGTTGACACAAGATGAGGGAGAAATGTTCTCTGGCACTGTACACAAAAAAATTACAATAATATATAATACATTTCGAATATGTCCATCAATGTGCAACCATTACATGATACTCTTGTTTGCACTTTTCTAGCCCATTCATCACGTCGGGACGTAGTTACAGGCAATTCATATTGACCGTCTTCGGAGTGCTTTGCGTTTCATGGAATTCTGCTATATTTTAATACAATATATAGATAAAATGTATTGTTTCATTATGTAAAAAAGGAGTATTCGTGATTTTGAGATTAATTATATTTAATTTTTCGTGTTTATCAAGCTTCATCCCCTATCGCCTTTGGACTTCACCCCTCACGTACAAGGTTAGAGCAGTGTCTGGAGCGCGGCGGTGCGGTTGGCGCAGTTGCATCCCGGCTCCATCCCGCCGCGGGGGAGGTTTTTGCATACCCACTGTCCTCGGACTCGAATCCGAACCCCAAACCTAGAACCGAGAACTAGGGGTACACCGCACAACCCTCCGACCCCATGTTACGGGATCGAATATGCGACATTCGCTTCCGTCGCGGTACGTGTTGTTGTACCTACCCAGAGACAAAAGTATTACTTTGTTATCATATTTATTTGGACGATGAATTTTAGTTTTGTTTGGAAAGGGGATGGTTCAGAATATTCGTATTTATCATTACAGAAATATTACGTGATTTAATAAGAGTTGCCTACTCAGTTGTGTAATACCATTTCATTTAAATGAAAGACAATAAATGCATTTCGGATGAACATCAGTATTTCACTATCTACTAATGAAATAGGCTTCCTCATGTTTCTGAACGTCAATAGTATCCCCACGTAACTGTGGTTTATTGATTTGTAACGTCCAGGTAGGCATGTAATTAAAAGAATATTTGTATCACAATAAAATTAAAGCATATGTTTAAATAAGACCGTGTAGGCTTGGATTTGCGTAGAACATAGGAACACCGCCATCGGTAAATGCTTTACCACTTAACTACGAGACATGTCTGTCATCCAGTTAACAAATTAATTGTGAGATATGTACGAGTATGTAGTAATCGGTGTTCGTATTTTTTAATGAAACAACCCACCATCTGCGTGGTACTAAAATGTTCACTTCAATGGGAATTACTGTTTTATAAATTCAGTAACTCCTCACAGGAAGCCCTGAGGGAAATAATTTCCCGGAAGGCCTATGTCATGTTTTGGGATGCTGTGTGGAGGGTCTTTTAGAGGATAGGAAGGAGTGAATCTGTTGTAGAAGGGAGGAAACATAGAGGCCGGCAGATCATTCCATAGCCGAGCTGTTGAACACCAGAATAAGTCGTAGAAGTGACCCGTTTTCATGTGACAAATGTCAACCGTGTGCAAACATTGATCACGCGTTTGGCGTGTTTCCATACTGTGCACCGGTGCCGAAGGGATCAATGACTCTAGTTCCTCTAGTTTTAAAATCTTAGGTTTACGTTATTTGTATGTATTTAAGCATTCCATAAAAATATTTATACATTCAGATATTATCTACATCAATTTCTAGCGAAGTTTGGAATAACGATGTTGTATTTTAATCTGCCTTATCTTATTTCGAAAGCTTTCTATTTAAAACGTCATTTCCACAGCTCAATGGAAGTATCGAAGATGGTTCCGTATTAGAAAACATTCAGCATCGTCGGCATATTGCAGGCGATATCAGTAAATCCCATCACGTCCTTGATTTCCGCGCTCTGGCTGAAAATTCACAGCACCGGCGCGGCGCTGTTCAAACATATAATACACACTGTACAACTGTTTGGGAATCGTCAGGGACTGCAAAGCTGTGAGAGACCTCACTCCTAACGAATACCAGTACAAACAGTATGATATAAGACGTGTCACATCTAATGCAAAAAAAGTCTCACTTATTTTATTCAATATACATTTGTTACTTAATTTTATCACTGCGATACCGGTTTCTACACATGAGAGTTATTCACTAGCGTTCTGAAAACTAACTTACTGATACAAATCACAGTACAGAAATAATTAGACATTATTAGGTGAAGGTACTGGGATTGGTGATTTGGAATGTGGGGGGGGGGGGATCAGTGGGAGTAGTCAAAATTACTTTTATTTACAGGGTTATTTTGTTTACAATTTGTTCTTGTTATGTTTATTTGTAAAGTTTGTTAGGCGCACAATTTAATATAGCTGATTTACAGGGTTATTTTGTTTACATTGTTGTTGTTTTGTTTATTTGTAAAGTTTGTTAGGTACACAATTTAATATAGCTGATTTACAGGGTTATTTTGTTTACATTGTTGTTGTTTTGTTTATATGTAAAGTTTGTTAGGTGCACAATTTAGTATAGCTGATATACAGGGTTATTTTGTTTACATTGTTGTTGTTTTGTTTATTTGAGAAGTTTGTTAGGTACACAATTTAATATAGCTGATTTACAGGGTTATTTTGTTTACGTTGTTGTTGTTTTGTTTATTTGTAAAGTTTGTTAGGTACACAATTTAATATAGCTGATTTACAGGGTTATTTTGTTTGCATTGTTGTTGTTTTGTTTATTTGTAAAGTTTGTTAGGTGCACTATTTAAAATGTGCATTAATATTTAAATATTTATTTTGTTTGTAATTTTTATTTAATTAGTACTTTTGCTATTTTGGTTTATTAAATTCGCTTCCGGTTTCGACACAACCGTGCCATTAACTAGCGTTCTTAGAACTAACTTAAATTAAACAAGTACAGAAATAAAATTAGTCACCATTAGGTGAGGGTAGAGGGAGTGGTGATTTGGAGGGGGGTGGGCGGTGGGAGGAGTCAAAGTTAATAGGAAACCTGGTTAGCAAAGGTGATTTACAGGGAGCTAATGGTACGGTTGTGTCGAAACCGGTAGCGAATTTAATAAAGCAAAATAGCAAAAGTACATAGTAAATAAAACTTACAAACAAAATGTCTAGAAATTGCTATATAGTGAATGCCGAAAAAATACAAGAAATTAAACACTTATACTTAGTTTTTTTCTTTATTGAAGCTATGGCCCGGGCCCGTCTCTAGCAAAGTCGTAATAGTTATTATTTCGTAAACAGAGGTCATGTGTCCTGATTCTAGTTTTAAATTTCCTAGTAGTCATACCTACATACTGTGCGTCACATTCATTACATTCTTAAGTGTATATTCCGTTATTTACACATTTATCACAAATGTCCTCCTTGTTAATTAAAATATTTAGCCTGGAATAGTTAATGCCCAAAAAATAAATAAAAAAATAATAATAAACGATAAACAGAAAAAAAATTGTACAATGAAATCTCTGTCAAATACCTTTGTTTTTATGTTGTGTAAGTAGATATGGACATATACTAACTAATTTACATTTGCATTCAATAAAACCCGAGAGTGAAATTAAAAAAAAAAAACCTAGAAGTATAACGACATTTATGCAGTAAATTTACTAAAAACGGGAGTAATGCCTTGCCAACTTCGTTGAACTAGTACGACACTTTAATTTTACTCATGATGCAACACATGTTTTTTGTTGTTGTATAATCTATTTCCATATGGCACGTTTTGGATATTTCCTAACAAAAAATATATCAAATTAATAATTCATATTCTGCTATAATTTTGTAAAATTGTTTAGTATGTATTTTGCCCTGACGATGGAACGGTTGTTCCGAAACCGGTCGGCGTGAAAAATAAAAGTGGTTAAATCAAAGTTTGATTTTTTCATTTGAGAAGAATAAATTTGTATTTAATAAATAAATATCAACATGTTTCAAAAAGTAAAGCTCCCCTCATCAGGATTAACAAACCTACTAAAAATAATGACAAGTAAAGACAAATAATAAGAAAATAGAACAAATTAAATTTTTAAAAAGTAGGTAAAAAATATATATATATTATAAAATATTCTATAAAAAAATTGTATTATAAATGTTAAAAAGTAATTAATTTCATAATCATTATAAATAAAATAAAGAAATTAACAGGGCCCAAAAAAATTAAAATACTCATTATTATTCAAATTTGTTTCACAAAAACGGCGCTATATAAATCGTCCAAGTATTATTATTATTATTAAATGTAGTTATTAATGTTAAAATAAATTTAGAGATAGCTCTTTCAAAATATGTATAATTAAGGAAAAAAGTAAAAATATAAATATATACATATATTTCATTGTATCTTTTGTAAGTTTTGATTAATTTTAAAGTGCACCGAACTGTTTACAACCAAAACAAGAATTAAACATTACAGAAAAATGGATTAACTACAACGTAATTCTTTAGCAATAAAATATAATATCTAAAAAAATCAGCTCCAGCATGTGATTAATCGCATTCTGAAAATGCACACGGTTCGAAAAATAAGCACATTAAAGTTGCCACCAATGAGGTAACCCATGAGGAGCCTTGATCGGCTACAACAGCTGTCGCCCGCCGGACCATGGCTGTTGTAGCCGATGCACGTTTTGCGCGGATTATAAGAATCGAGAACTGCAAATGGATACTTATAGAACATACCAATCACTGCGTATTCTCAACATTGCTAATAGCCGATAAATAATTTCCTTTCATTTGTAATCTCACGTAAGTGTGAACATCCGTAAAAACGTATGTAAATAAATGAATAAATCACTAAAAAAATATAAATAATTTTTATTACTGATATCTGTGGAATACGTTTAAACTCCTACAATAATAAATAAGTAAGATAATATTGTATTTCTAATTTCTTTGAGGAAATTATTTCCCTCGGGGCCGCCTGTGTGGAGTTATATAAAAAAAAAAAAAACAAATTGGGGGTCACATAGTCTATCTGGCCCGGGCACTGAGATTCCTAAGCAGCTCTATTAAATTTGTGTTTTATTTTATATTAAATCCACATACAACTCGTTGGAGGCCGTGAGGGTAACCATTTCCCCCGGAATGTATGCCATCTCTAAGGATACTGTATCGAGGGAATATAACATAATCGAATAAACAATGAATGCAAGATATAAAAAGTATTTATAGTCATCCAGTATCACTTTTAGGAAACCTGAAAATGACGTTCAAATTGTTTTATTGCATTTCTCAAGGCGATCAAGTCTGCAGTCACATCGTCTGGTCACTTCCAGTTTTACAATTTCATGCAAAAAAAACTACGTTTCTGATTCCACATCAGGCTGACGTCGCAAAGCGTGTTACTATATATATATTATATTGCCTCGTTTTACAAATTACAGATATAAAAGATGTGATCGTTATTTAAGATTGCTTGAATGGATTGTAAAAGCTACTATAAGTATACAATACAATACTTTAGTAATGCAACAAGCAGATTCTTACTTTTTGTGCCATAATCACAATTACAGGCATGTCTTTTAATTGAAAACTGAAATATGTTTTTATTTATTTTAAGAATGCAAGGCTGATGTAAGCGTAATGAGTAAGATTAAGAAAGGGACGCTTAGATGTTTTGGGTATGTAGAGCAAATAAACGAACAAAGGAGTGTAAGAAGAATAAATGAGGCGAATATGAATGGAATAGTGACGCCAGGGACGACCGAGGAAGACATGGCACGGTCAAGTGAATCAAATACTTATAGTCGGGCCATGTCAGAAGTTGAAATAATAGAAGCGAATGTATGAGACGATGTATGAATGTGAATGAAGCAAGAAGTGTATGCCAAATTGTTTGGCGGTCCGTCCTCTCTGCCTACCCCTGCGAGGAAACGGCGTGATGGTTAGTTAGTTACGTGTACTATAATTCTGACTAATTATTATGTACATATTTACATATTGGTATTCCTATGTGAGTGTAAATAAATTTAACACATCAATAAATATCACGTACTAGTATGCACCTCTAGAAGTTAACCTTCAAGTTTTTTTTTCTAACTTTTATGCATAATTTTTGTATTGCTCTCTTCGAAAGAAATTCACTAGAAATTTATGTTTACGAATATTTATCTTCATATTTGCCGTAAAAACATATTACATGCTCACTAATAATTAAAAAGTGACCTGCATATTATGAAGATCAGAACCGGTATAAGGTAGGTACTTTTAACAAATATGATTTTACGATGAAGATTTAAAGAATCTGTTCGCTTACCTTAATTAAGAATTTACAAATTTGTAGTCGTAGGTAACGGTAAATTTTATTAGCATTAATCGTAATTTAGTTTCATGCTAACGACTCTAAAGAGTAGGTACCTGAAAAACAGTGAACGATCATTTTTACACAAAAGTCATTACTTTCGTGCCCTTAATACGACTTTATGCGTATTGCAGTAATAACCTTTAGAAAATAACTTTTTTTCTGATGTCATATAATATTATATTCTACAATGAGAAATGAGATCATAAAGATAATAATTTAACGCTAAAGAAGTCGTCCAAAGCTGAAACGATTGCCACATACGTATTTAAAACCACCTGTCCTTAATACATCAGTTATGATTATTTCATAACGTAAAAATAATTCAAAAAGAGACTTCAATTGACAAAAAGTGTAAGCAGTTATTACATGTACCATATCTTAAAATCGGAACATTCACTTTTATCTAGAATCTAGACCAAGAGCCGAGTTAATCAAAGCACTAGCGAGTAGGTTGGAATTGGAAGTACTGTGTATCTACTCGTACATAAAATAAGACGGTTATGATGCTAGTAAAAACATTAAATTATAATACCTAATGGTGAAACATTGTACAATGTGTTCTTGTCATACCGTGCTAAGTATAACCTCCACAGTATGTATATGTTAATATGCTGAAATAATAATATCATGTAGCATGGTTCATTTAGAAAAAACTTAAGCAGTCGAACAAAAAATACCGCACATGATATCTGAAACCAGTCAATTGGTAGTAGCCTCATAATACCTGCATACACTGTGATATAACCCACTGTGTTGATAATCTTACTAAATATATAATACGTGATTACTGTAGTCGATTTTTCAATAAAGTGCTCTATTTCACCGCCAGCACCTACTGGCTACATAAAACAACGTACTATGTATGAAAATTAAACATGTTTATAATAATATTTATTTTTTTGAAACACATATTATTTAACAACATTTAAGAAATTTTTGACTGGCCAACTAGGGACAAATACCATTTTAGGTCAGTCAAATTGACAAGTTTAGTTCATATTAAGTGCCATTATATAGAAACAGAAAGGAAAAAAGCTATTATTGCCATAGTATGATAATATAATATATCTAGAAAGAGTATAATAATTAATTATTGGTTAGTGCAAAGAGGAAAAAAAAATGCGTTTAAAATTGAGAACTAAAAAAAAAATATATATATTTTCAGTAATACTGATAATATTTAGTTGGGTATGACTTAGCTTTATGAGCCGACGACGAAACTCAGGGATACAGCCAATAGTTAATAACTTACTAATTATATTTTATTCAGCAAGTATAAAAAGTAACTTTAGTAACTTGTTTATAACAAAATATTTATCCTTTTTCCTTTCCTCGGTTAGGGTTTTTAATCCAGGTAAGATCTTGTCCAAAACAGCACAAATAATGTAATATATATGTTTGGATTATATATGCAACTATCATTATTTTATTTATATCTACACTGGAATGAATTATGGGGTTAATTTAAAGATAATATAAGTTTTTTAATAGAAACAATATGCAAACCTGATCTCCGAGTTCACCGGAAGTCGCAAAATGTACAATTTGCATCTCAAAAACAGAAATCAAACATACTGGGAACAATAATGGAAATTAATTGTTTTTTGTTTGATTCATAGAACTCCATTTATTGTATACGAGTATATATTGTTTGTTAAATCTACGAGTATATCAAATTTAATAATGTTTTATTGAGTTCTGCAAGTATTTTAGTTCTTTTATTGTGACAGCTGTTTCGGCGTAAGAGGCCATTTTCAAACAGCTGTCACAATAATAATAATAAAAAACTGAAGTACTTTCAGAACTTAATAATAACGTTATTAAATTTGATTTACATTAAAATTAAATTAAAATTAATGGACAATTTTCATTCGGTATGTGATGTCGGCTTCAGTTCCACACCTTCTAATTTCCAACTCCCGTTCTATGCATCGCAATAAGTTCCAATATTGATTGCCCTGATGGTGTTTAATTTTCTAACAAAATATATTTTCTGGACAATTTATGAATACTTAGATAGAATAGAACAAGTGAATTAGTTTGTATCTTTGGGAAGTATTTTAATACGAGATAGAAAGGCAAAAGATAATATTTTTAGACAATCTTTTCCATTGATATTGTTATTAATAAACATAAATCTGGAAATATTTTTTATTCCTTCAAATAGCTGAATATATATTCAAAGAAAACTAATATCAAATCTCATCAACGTAAATAAATATAAATATAAAAAAAGGTTTTTTTCCGTTTTAACAATCTTGCGAAATTAACCTAATTAAAACCCCCTTTTCTATGATCATACGGAGTGGATAAAAAGGTGTATTTTCAGATAAATAAAGATGAAAGTTTATTACATCACTCGTTCCGTTTTTATTAACATTCCACTATTGGGAAAATTAAATAAAATACCCTGCACGATTTTTTCCATTTGCAATTCAATGTATTAGAACCGCCTTTACGATAATAGCAAGCTACGTTTTCACGTAAAACACATTAAATTATCCATTTAAATGCACACTTATACTTATTGATAGAGATTACCTCAGTTGGGAAAGGCGGGCAACACCCGGTTAATAGTCTACACTTCTGGCAAGAACTGCAATGTTACACCTGTACAGATCCTGGTAATAGGGCTGTTGTCGAGTGAACACAAGTGGTGACAATAATTATACTCATTACAATAGATTATCTTATCATATAATATTATAAACCGTACGTTTTAATGTATTCTAGTTGCAATGATTCTGCGAAATCTCAATATTAGTATTGGATATTATAAAGTTAAGATTATGGTAATTTTGACGGCCTCCATGGTCGAGGGGTAAGGCTCTCGACTACGAATCCGAAGGTCGCGGGTTCAAATCCCGGTGCGCGCGGAAGTAAATTTTATTTAATTAATTTGTGCTGTTTCACAATTAATTAATTTAAAAATAATATATAGTATATTTGCGCACGTTCCAGAGTGGAAGATATTCTAAGTATCGCCCTGGTGAAAGACCACAATTCAGAATTGAAACGTTGCTTGAAATGGCTTTTAGTCGTGTTTGGTGACCAGATCTGAATAGCCAGGTATTTCCCCACCTTCCTCTTCCCCTTCTCCTTCCCCTCCCCAATACCTTCAGCCTCACAACATTCCCCAATTGGGA
>JAHDVE020007482.1:0-19275 GCA_022606495.2 Halesus radiatus | reverse complement strand
TTGAAAGAAGGGTGAATGCAGGAAACTCCATTAACGGAGGACTGAACGCGGTTGGCGCAAACAAAAGTTGTCCAAAGAAGCGAAGCTAGCAGTCCACAATGGAGTGCTGATACCAACTCTGATGTATGGCAGTGAGGCATGGAACTGGCAGAGGAAGGATGAAAGTAGACTGAATGCTGTAGAAATGAGATCTCTGAGATGAATGTGTTGTAAAACCATGTATGGTCGAGTGAAAAATGTTGAGATTCGTAAATAATGCAAGGCTAATGGCACGGAAATGTGCCGATAGCGTCGTGAAATCCCAACTAGAATGCTCGGGTTGGCGCCTCGCTGGGGGTACAAATAGACTACAAACGCGGGTATTTGTCAGTATTCTATTCCAGTGTGGAGCAATATATCTAAATCTACATACAAGAAAATTCAAACTCTTCAAAACAAATGCATAAAGATCACTTAAATCACACCTATGTACAAAAAACTTAAAAAACTTAAAAGAATAATAGGAAATTCCCACACTCGAAGAATACTCCCACAAGCTGACAACGAGATTTTACAACACCTAAAATCCCGAAAATCCACTTGTAAAAGAACTGGGCGCCTACAACTCACCTGACGATCTTCCGTTCCGCTACAAGCACAAAATGCCGAAACACATCATCCTGGAGCTCTATGAGGATACCGACTCCGGCACCGACGCAGACTAGGACAGCAGAAAATCAGGACGAAAAAATGAAATAATGAGATATTGAAATATTTAACTTCAGAAAAATTAAAAGTCAACAAGAGTAAATAGTTCAGAACTAAATGTTTGTTTCTCCTTTTTTGTTTAGGGTTTTTTATCCAGTTACGATCTTTTCCCTAAAAACTCATGAAATGTAATAATAATAAACTCAGTCAATTAAATAAAACTAGTTAGCAGTACTATTTAGCTATAAAACATGAGGGGTATTTGTATAAGCCCCAGCTAGTTAGAGGATTGCGAAAGAATCCGTAAAATCAAAAAAAAGTATTTGTCAGACAGCAACTCTCGCCCCGATAACACCTCTGAGAGAGCACAGTTCTCCGCCCGCTACGACTTCTGGTCTACTCGCCTTGTTTCTATCTGACCACCGCTGACCCTGGACTCCCATCGAACTACTGCCCCTCACTGGACCCAGACCAAGCATCGTCACACGGATACTGCCCGAGCTAAACTCATAACTTTGCATAAATTGGGTTTTTGCGAAGAATTACATTGCAAAAGTACAAAAGTCGTTAATGATGTCTTGTCGTCAGTGTATTTTCCCATTTCGCAAGGGATCGACACAGGTGTGCTTTCTCCCATCCCAGTCCTCATCACAGATCGAAATCAGCTGCCCAATACAGTTCGCTAGTGTGCCATTACATCTGGCATACATTCAATTCTATTTATATTCGTGAATGTGTTAAATTATGCTTTTTTCCTTTCTACTTATAATAAATATTATATAAATGCTACGTGACTGAATTACTCTCTACAACTCTCTGCATGGGAAAGTATTTTTGCGCAACCTTGAAGTTAATGTCCAAATAATAAAATGATTTGTTTTGTTTTATTTGACACCCGCCCACTGAATGTCTGCTCCACGTCAATTGAAGGCACAGCCGAGCATTATGAATAGGATTAGGAAAGGGGCACAAGGCGCAAGTGATGTGGCGTCATACGTCTGTAGAACAACAATCATCATTGTTACTATTTTGACATGACATGTGACATTTTAAAGTAGGTGTGCAGTAATGCCTAGAAAGGTTAAATATATGGGCTGGTCCAATTTGAGGGATGTTTTATTTGAATTTGAAATACAAAATTATATATTATATTTCTTAAACTAAGAAGAGTGGTAGAACTTGGAGACAAGCACCAATAAAAAGTGTAATATGTAAGGTATTGTCAATTTATATAAATAAGGTAAATTGCTTCAAGTGAGAGCCAGGTAGGTATCACCTGTATCATATTATCTGCATGTACATAAAATTATTTACATGTATATTTTAACGCGGCATCACGTTCATTAGTCAAATTCCTTGTACATATAGTTTGGTATTACAGATCGGTAAACTGATGAATGCAATTTGTTAGCCATAAGTTTTAAAAATAGATTGCCTATAAACTGATAAAATGAAGCCTGGAAAAACATTTGTACTGCGCCCTTGAGGTGATTTTTCGGGAAATGGCGGTATACAAATCAACCAAATATTTTTATAATAATTATGAGATCCTTGTGGAATAGTTGATGCACAAAATCTATATATTTAAAAATGAATGTTGTCTGTCGGTCTATCTGTCCCCGATTTTCTCGAAAATTACTCAACCGTTTTCGCTTAAAATAGCACAGTTTGTTTTTATTGGTGCCGGGAAAAATTTAGAGAGTAGTTTGAATGAAAACCATTGTCTAAAACTGTTGCTATAACATTTTAAAATTAGTATGAAAAACATTACACCCGTGATGTTTTATTTAGGTTAGCCCATGGACATAACACTCTGGTAAGCCACAGATTACATATTCAAAAGAAGAAGGTTTGTTTGTTTATTTGTTTAGAGAGAGTATTAAATCATTTATGGCACCAAACGACGGCAAGAAATTACAACTTCATAACTTTATCCCAAAAAAAAATCCCGAGCAAGGTCACACCAGCTAGTACCTAAAAAAGAAAAAAAAATTACAGCTGTCGGTATATTATTTCTTACATTAGTTTTCATATTATTTGAATTCTGCAAGATAGATATGGACTCAGTATTTCAGTTGCTCTTTAAGCTCGCTGTCAGAGATATTTACATTCATCAAGTTGGTCTATGCTAGAGAAACCCTGACAAGATAAGCCAACGGATGACATTCCTAAGTGTACTGAAAAACTGGACCATAAACGAACCATTGTTCTTAATTGTTTTAGTAAAATACCTTTAAAAAAATCTATGTTCAAGTAGTTACAAGGTACTTGTGATCACTGAAGAAATAAGTCGATAGGAGTGTATTGTGGACATGTCCATGCGTAATGTGCATAAAGTAAGCTCAATGTTTCCTCACTTCTAGTGAAATTGATCAAGTAGTTTCACTTTCAAATTTCAGTTTTCAAATAATCCACTTTCTTGCCGTAGACCCAGAAACAATTATTTGCTTTACCTCAATCAACGCTTTACTAATTATGGGTACCATTCTCCACTGTCCAGAATATCGAGACTTGTTAACTCAAGCCAGGGCCTTTATTTTTTTTAATTTCTTAAGATTATCATTTAATATGCATTGACTTGAATGTCCTCTCAAATGTATAATATTTTTGTCCTTTTATTTGTCATAGCTTTGTCCATGTATTATGTGTGTGCTGTTCTTTTTCTGGAGCTCTTGTTTATTTCATTTCGTGTTGCATATATAGTGTAATTGGACAATGGTCCGTTAAAATTAAAATAAAATAAAACAATATAAATAAATGACGAAATTCTTCTTAAGAGGAACGGCTGCCCTGTTTCATAAAAAACTTATTTTTGGATTTGAGTATGTAGGGCAAATTTGTGCTCCAACCTAAATTAGCAGATTTTAATTTAAATTTAAGTCCATCATAATGCTTTTTTGTCATAAATATCTTCTGTGTTTAATATATATTAATACAATATTAATTCAAATGAAAGCGTTAAGTAACCGATGCATGAAACTGAAACTATTGAACACTTTAAGTAAAAAAGGAGGTTTATGGCAGGAGTTCCTCAATAAATAATAATAATAATAATACTTGGACGATTTATATACCGCCGTTTTTGTAAAAAATCACCTCAAGGGCGCTGTACAAATACTACTTGCTAGTTCCACATTAGGTCCAATTTTGTATATTATTTATGTGTCATTCCTTAAATACATTTTTAGACATGTAAAGAACGTTGTGTATGCGGATAATACTGCTTTGGTAATTTCTAGCAGTGATTTGCAAACATGTATGGACCTTTTATAAAAAGACTACATTGAACTTTTAAAATGGTCTCATGATTCTGGATTAATTATAAATGCAAAAAAAACTAAATTGATGCACATAAGATCCCCAAATGCAAAGGTATATATTACACCTGAAATAAAAACACATACTTCAGATTGTTTACACGATGGCATTCCTGCATCGTGTATATGTGAAAATGTTGAACTTGTGAAATCATATGTTTATTTAGGTGCCATTATTGATTGTTTTTTTTTAAGTGGGATTTACAAATAAATAAGGTTTGTGTACGATTAAGATCAATTGTTAGTAGAGTATTTAAATTTAAATTATTTGTTCCAATCTGTACACTTCGAATAATTTATTTATCATTATAAGGTATGGAATTACAGCCTGGGGACTTTCCTGTAAAACAAACATCAATCATGATCAATCAGTACACAATTCACTGGTTAAATTATTAGCTCATAAAAGTTTATACGAACAAAGGCATAACATTCCATACTTTTATCAGTCTCAAAATTCTTTCAGTTAGATCAATTCTGTGGTACAAAATTATATTTCAGCACATATATATTTAATACAAATAGACTAGAGCACAATTACAATACTCGTCTCAATTGGAATGAAGGATTAATGGTTCCTAAGCATAAAAACAAATATGGGCAATGAACTTTAGAACACATGATTCCTAGTTGTATAAATATGTTACCCGCTGAAATAAAAAACTGTAATAAAACTAAACCAATAATAAACACATTGAAAACTTGGCTAGCTGAAAGAAGCTATTTGTATTAGAAATAAGGAAATATTATTTTATTTAGGATTTATTGCTTTCGTTTATTTTATTTCATTTTTTTTAAATATATTTTTGCAGAAATATTTTAGAGTAATATTCTTTATAAATATTTATGTTTTAAGCTTGTTACATATGTGCTTGTATGTTTTTATTTTATATATTGTTTTTTTATGTTTTTATTTTACATATTTTGTAACCAACCTTGTCTGTAAATTTTATGTTTTTGATAACAAGCTCCCGTTAGACAAACTACAATAAAGTAGTTTATCGGGACTTTGTGGGTTGTATTTTTTTCTGTTGTAAAAATAAATTAAAAAATCAATTTTTTTTTAAATTGTAATATATAATTTATTATATTTTCATAGCAGATGGGGCGTTTTTTTTCATAGTTAACCCCGAAATAATTGCTAAAGTTTTCTCTAAAATCGTGAAAAATCGATTTATTTATTGGCCTATAATTAATAATAAAAAATTTGAATTAAAAATAAAATACTTCTAATCCATACTAGATATTTGCTTTTGATTAAAAAAAACATTGTTCGGTTTAGGTGAAAAATTCAGCCTGAAATTCAAAATTCAGATTAGTATGAAACAGGCAGCGTAACCGTTCCTCTTAAGCAGAAAATCATTTAGTTTTGCCTGTCTAGAGCGAAGGATAAAAGCGGTTTTATGTAAATTGACTTTTTGAAAGTTTTGTTTAAAATTTGTGTTTTTATCACAATTTTGAGATCAGCATGCTAAAATCAATTCCATTAAAGTTTTCGTTCTAAAGTTTTAACACCTTTAAATCTAGATTAGGTTTCCCGCTATTATATAATATATGTAGATGCCTATTCATTAAAGTTTTCTCGAACTGAACGGATACGTAGTACATAAACTGCTTAAATCTGGACTTTAAAAATGTCGAACCTGTCCCATAGCGAATTATGTCCCATTGTAAATTCGGAATTCTTAATTTATGACTTCAGAGTAATGATTTTTACTTTAACAGTAACTTTTTATATTGCAAGCGGGGGTAGAAATGAAACGTCGCCCAAAAGCAAAATGGCACTAACTGTTTGGCACTTCTGGGTTATGTTTTCGTGTTTTGATTGTAACTTTGTCTCTCTGCAACAAAGTAGGTTAAAGTGTGTTTGTGAAGTAAAACGTATGAAAATACAGCTATTTAGAAAAGGAACTCCATTCCACTTTTTTAAATTATTAAATAATGACGTTCAAACTTAAATACCAGTATTTTATTTTTTTTCTAGAGTTAGTTTTCATAGATAAATTAATTTTCAAACTTTCTATTTTTCAAAGCCCACCAAAATGCTCTAAATCTATGGCCGGTGGGTTTTGATCAGTTTTGAGGTTAGAATATCAAATGTCAAAACAAGGATGAGTTTTCCGTACATAATTTTATATTCTATTCTTAGTAAACCATAACTAAACATAGGTAAGATAATTATGTACGTTTTTAGAAACTTTAACTCAAAGAATAATAATAGTATCGACCATTAATATTATCATAGCATCCGTATTGATAATTGGTGTGCTCATGAATGCTCTAATTTCTTTCATGAATAATAGTTTTTTATTATATTGAACAACAATTATAGAGTTTAAAGTAACCCAAATTAAGTTTAAATTTCGCCAAAACTAAAAAAAAAAAAAAAACATTTAAAATACAAAACAAAATCTAAAAAAGAATTAGATACTAATCCAAAAACGAGAATGCGCACGTGACGTCAGATGTTCAAAATCCAATGGTACCAACATAACAAGGTGTTTCGATGAGTTGGTTTTTTATTCACTTTTATATAACGATTTATTAATTCTACGTATAACAAAAGTTATATAATAAAATATACGAGTATATAATAAGAGTTATATATTCAGAATCGGCGTTTATATGTTAATATGTGTTTTTAAAGACATTTTATTTTTTCACTGGAGCTCCTTATTAGACCGATTTTTTTTTAAATTTTTTTAATATCATTTTTGAGTCATTATGTTCACATCCCCTATGTGCAGGAACTGTAAGCCCCTTAGCTTTCTATTCAAGGATTGTAAATTCTAAATCAAATAAGTTTTTTTTAAACTACATAAATATTAAATATCTGGTAATCCTACTATATATTTATTTGCTTCATTTTTACGCATTATCTCAGAATTGGAATGGGTTACGGAATCGTATTGAAGACAGTAAAACGTAGTTTTTTTAACAATAACAATGTGATATACTTCAAGTAGATCTCTAAGGTTTTCAGAGTGGAAGATACTCTCAGTATCGCCCTGGTGAAAGACCACCATTCAGAATTGAAACGTTGCTTGAAATGGCTTTTAGCCGTGTTTGGCGACCAGATCTAAATAGCCAGGTATTTTCCCACCTCCCTCTTCCCCTTCTCCTTCCCCTCCCCAATACCTTCAGCCTTACAACATTTCCCAATTGGGAATGCCATAGTCTCACTGGCTCCAGACGGTTGGGAGCAGTTGGGACTTTTGTGCGGTATTCATATAAAAAAAAGGTTACCGGAGGGAGCAATAGGTTAAATTTATGCTAAAAAAATTAAACTTACTTTGAACAAAAATGAAACATTCGGCTTTAGTTGCAAAACGTTCAAATTTCGAGGTCGCTGCTACGAGTTTGAATACCCCGATGCTATCATGTTCTGTTCTATGCACCAAGTTCTTCAAATAAGGTGTTAAACGTTACATTGCAAGTTGCTAACGCAAGCAATAGAACAAATGATTTATTTGCAAAAACCATAGCGATCAACGCTGCCTGCTCGAAGGAGCTAGCAGCGTTGATCTCCTCCGCACCGGTGCACTTGCGTCAAACTCGACGGACACGAGCGGAACATCCATTCACGGTTGATGTAGGCCTCGTGAGAACGGGTCGTTTCGCCGACTCGTTTTTCTGTAAATCGGCTCCTATGCGGCATCTGTCTTTCCTCCAACATATAATCCTGGACTCTTCAAAGCCCGCATTAACAAATCATTTCCTACAGCCCCTTCCTTTACCCGCCTTTCAAAATTACCCGAACGGTTAGCGATATATTTACCCTGCACGTGATCTGTACATACAGGAACGCTCTTGTGAGGTGTCAAATAAAAAAAATAATAAAAATAAACATAATTTTAATTTAAAAAAAAAACAATTATTAGGAAAATGTCTAAAGTTTCCAATGACGAAAACCTCAAAGTGTAAAGCAATAAATTCTATAAAAAGAAACCAAATTTCATATAGAACTTAAAAGCTTAGAGCCTGGGAACTATCGTCATTGGAAACCATATACATTTTCCTAACTCCTCATGTAGAATTTATAGATAAATCGTTCGTATTATTTCTTGCTTTAGCAAACTAGAAAGTGTGTGTTTTTGGATGCCCCCCCCTTAGCGAAGCTGATGTAAGAGTAATGAGAAAGATTAAGAAAGGGACGCTTAGATGGTTTGGGCATGTATAGCGATCGATTTAAGAAAGGAGTGAAAAGAGAATATTTGACGCGAATGTGAATGGTATGCCAAAATGCGATCCGTCCTCTCTGCCTATCCCTGCGGTGAAACGGCGTGATGGTTAGTTCGTTAGTTAGTTAGTTATTTCCACGTTAAAATTTTGCCCAGTTTACCAAAATTCACAACCTCAAAACTTTACTCCTAACCATTCATAACCCCGAGCAAGGCCGGGTGCACGTCAGCTAGAATATATATTTTTTACAGTTACTCCACACAGGAGGCCCTGAGCGAAATAATTTCCCTCATGTCTTCTTTAGGGATTTTTTAGAAGCTACGAGTGAACCTGTGCCTTGAAGAGATCCATGCCGTAGGAGGGAGGAAACACAGAGGCCGACAAATCATTCCATAGCCGAGCTGTTCAACACAAGAACGAGTAGTAGAAGCGACCCGTTCTCGTGTGACAAATTCCAAACGTGTACAAATGTTGGGCGCGCGTTTAGCATGTTTCTCGACTGTGACGCTAGTTCCTCAGGATAGGCGAATCATCAAACATACCGCCCGTTTCCGCACTTTCTCACTACCAGAGGTGGCTGCCACATTCTACGTAGGGGCTCACTTGCGATTTGTACGGGGTCAGCAGTTGTGTACTATTAAAGTATCGGCTGGCCCTGCACGATACGCCTAACTTAAAAGAGGCTAACTTTACTCTGGCTTCGATGGAGCCCCCATACCTCAGCTGGTTACTTAGGATTACACCAAGCATATCAATGGAGGGCTTGTATGGAAGATTGCAAATAATATTTTCACATCGCTCAGAAGTGGAAGATTGACAGGTACGTACTCTCAGTATCTTCCATTTTTTGGAGCGAGACCAGCAGTCAGAAATGAGTGAATCCATCTCCACCCCTACACCTTTTCTAATTTCACAACATTTAAAATCGATCACAAAAAATTTTGAGGCAATTTTGTTTTTTAACCCAAGAATGGAAGCGAGGACTGAAATTTATTCTGTCCAACGTAAAACTAATTTTTCACTGAAGTGCCGACCGATCAAACTAGCTTTCTAGAAGAAATTCTTTCCTTAAGTTATTTCCTCAGCAATTCGTCTGTCTTCACAGCAGCAGGTAGCGCCAATTTCTCGTAGATATGTTTAATATTTTTATCACTGGAAAATTTTACATCGTATAATAATAATAATGTTTTTTTTTAGCAAAATAACAAATAAAGATACCTTCACTGGGATTTCCCGTGCTGAGGATTTCATTTACAAAATATGAAATTACATTTTATTAAATTGATGTGATTGATGAAAAAACTTTAATAATCGTGAGGTGGGGTGTTTTAAGTCCAATTGAGTTGAGTGGTTTCGGTATTAGTTTGTATTTGGTGTTAATATAGTTTATATTTCAGTTTTATTTGATTTTTAAATTTATTGTGGCTGTTGTGATTTTTGAAGAATAGTGGGATTTTGTTGTAGTTTAGTTGTGTTTGTGGTTTCTTGTTGTACGTGTTTTTGACTCTGATATCTAGTGTTACTAATATGTGTGATTGTTGCTATTTCTTGTTTTTTTTTTGTATTTATTAATGTTAAGTAATTTTATTTTAGAGTATAATTGTTTTATTGACATAATGTTAAGTTTGTTGGAGATTTCTAGATCTTGCAGAGACTTTAAGTATAATTTTCATGATGGATTTTTGTGTTCTAATGAGTAAATTAAGAATATTATCATTATCACTGCCCTATCCGATAATACCATATTCTAATAGTGATTGGCAGAGAGCCATGTAGATCTTAACCAAATCTATAGTGGAAACTATTGAGTGAAATTTGCTCATTGCTCCTGAGACACAATAAACGAGTGAAATGTGCATATTTTTTATCAATTTAAACAAAAAAAAGTAATTTTTTTTATGGGTCATCACGAAGATTAATCAAAGATAGGAGAAAAACGCGTAATTTGAAATGGGAGTAAATTCGCTTCCATTAATGGACTCAAGAAGAACGCTTCCATTCTAGGAAATAAATTGTACGTAATTTAGACATTTTGGATGTGTAAGGTCGGCAAAACTAATAAACGTGTCCCTAGAAAAGGTTTCATATTTATTAGTTTTCATATACACTTTTTTCTCAAAAACACTTTCAACAAAATAAATATTCACCAATCTTGTTTTATATATACAAGTGTTATTTTGCCATCAGGCGAAGTTACCTACTTCCTTTTACTCTGAAATATTCTATATAAAGGTCTATTCACATCTACCGGCACCGTGCAGTGCAGATACAGTGGCAGGCACGGCACAAAGGGGAGTATTATCATTACACCGTGCGTGAATTTATTCATAGATAATGTAAGCAACTGATAAAATAGCTGGAGAAAATCAAAAGGAGCGGATTTTATCCATAATTTAATTAAGCCAAATCAAACATAACAATATTTACATTAAATATCAATAACTTATTTTGCATTTTTTCTCTTTTTTACAATATTTTTATTTCATTCTTATTATTCTTAAACATTCCACAATACTACTTTATCATATATACGTGAACACCAGGCGCAGTCCGTCCATAGATGATATGGATGCTCCGCATCCCTTGTGTTTTAGGGTCAAAAAGCTTTATTTTTTCCTGAGAGTAATAAAGATTTTTTTCTATCCATAATCAGCCCCACTGCAATTCGATCCCGTCCATGGAGATTTAACACACACGACGACACGACACACGGAGCAAGTCGAAATACTTATACATTCTCAATAATCGAATATCTATGCGCAGAAACACACGGAGATATAATGTAGTTGCAGCGGATACTCTGTTTTAAATAAATAAATAAATAAGGTCTAGGCGCCCCCGTGGCTGCCGGCTGCGTTTTATAGTTGCTCCTGATTTATCTTGCAAATATTGGGAAGTTATTAATTTTCCCGGTGTAAAAATAGCATGAAATAACCGCAATAATTTTTATGTTACATTTATAATAACTACATCATTTTAGTGCTGTCGTTTCGAGCTTAAATCAAGTTTATAACAAAAACCCAAATATTTCAAATATTTTGAGTTGAAATCTGCTTCGTTCTTCCGAATTAACGCATCGGCATCGGTCACATCTGGCGGTCGGTCGTCACCACATGTGCTAGTGAAGTGCCAACAGTTAATAGAAACGGCGATTCGGGCCACTGTGGTTGTAAAAAATATTGTATACAACCGGGAAGTGGACGGGTATGAGTTCTTTGCCAAGGAGCAACTGGTACTGCGGGGAATTCGATAATGCAGGAGCAATAATGTCAGTGGACGACACGCTGAAGTGCTCCTTCCGGATCCTGAAGCCGGCTGACAAGCGCATGGCGTACGTGCAGACCAACACCAAGCGTCCCGTCACCAACAAAGACAAAGAAGATTCGAAGAAAGGATCAGCACCTCCGGCCCCCGTCCTCGCCCGCCACCCAACTTTACATAACTCCTATCATTTGTATTAGCGTCTTGCAATATATCGTAAGGAATAAATAGAGTTAGCTTCCTTTTTTTTTCAATTAGACATGTATGAGAACTTAGACCAAGTCGTATTTAATTTTGATAATCTAACTGCATCTCTTTATATGGTCTATAAATAATGTGTAATGATAGTGTCCAAAAAATATATATATGTCATGGATTTAATATAGGAATAATGTAAGAATAGGAAGTAAGATTTGTACAGCGCCCTTGAGGTGATTTTTCACAAAAACGGCGCTATAAAAATCATCCGATTATTATTCTATTCCGTATTCCTAAAGTACGAAAGACAAACACTTTGGCGCATGCGCATTAAGTCCTACCTTCCAATATCTTAGAACACTGGATACGGTTTTGAGGACAGCATCCAACGTGTTAAAACGACTTTAATACTTATGTGCATAATGCATACATATTTCGAGTCAAATGGATTGTTTTTAGAACCATTAGACATTTGTTTGTGTGACCTATTTTTTACAGTTTGGCTTGAATAACTGAAGTCGAGATATTGAAACATTGGATATCCATCGATTACCTTATTATTATGGATACTGGAAAACTGACTCCCATTTCGTACATGACATCAAGAAATAAATAAGAAGGAGCGTCAAATCGAGCTCAAGTTTAATTAAATGAAAACTTTTTATTATACGACATTTAACAAATTTTGGATCCCTAATTTTGTGGAGGTTAAATGATTTATATAGCTAAATTGACAGTCGACTCTTTTTATCAGTAATTGCTTCTTATTCATGGGCTAGTTTATATATTTGTATATACATTTGATAGTAAGTACGAGGTGTGTTCAAAAGAAAAGGTGAATTTTCAATTTTCGCCGGCTGTGTACAATCGATTATCGATTTTTTTTATTGTGTTGGTACACATATGTTTATCATATGTTAGCATTATCAGCCATTTTGAATTAGTGGTTTGTTTTTCACAACTGGAAAGGTTAGTCACGTTTTTGTGTGTTCTTCGATTTTTTACTTTTGAAAAAAATGGATCAAAAAATATGTATTAAATTTTGCGTTAAAGATGGAATAAAGTGCTCCAACGACTTAAAATGTTGACTGTGGCATTCGGAGAGTCTACTTTGTCTCAAAAAGTGTTTATAAGTGGTACAAGCGCTTTACAGAAGGCCGAGAAGATGACGATGAGCGTCCTGGAGTTTCAACCACGTCAACAAACAAAGAAAACATCGAAACAGTGAAGAAAATGGTTTTGTAAAATCGTCGAATCACTATTAAGGAAGTTGCAGAGGATGTTAGCATATCAATCGGCTCATGCCATGCAATTTTGTCTGATGTTTTGGGCATGAAACGTGTGGCAGCGAAGTTTGTTCCGAAATTGCTAAATTTTGAGCAAAAGCAACGTCGCATTAGTTTCGCTCAGGAGTTGTTGAATGACGTCAACGACGATCCAGATTTGCTCAAAAGGGTCATAACTGGTGATGAAACGTGGATATATTGGTATGACGTCGAAACAAAGACCCAATCATCCCAATGGAAGCGGCCAGAAGAACCAAAACCGAAAAAAGCACGCCAAGTTCGATCAAATGTGAAGGTTTTGCTCACTGTTTTCTTCGATTACAATGGCGTGGTGCATCATGAGTTCTTGCCAACGGGTCGTACGGTTAATAAGTAATACTACAAGGAAGTTATGCAACGTTTGCATGAAGCAATACGGCTCAAACGATCACAATTGTGGAAAAATAAATCATGGATTTTGCATCACGATAATGCACCAGCTCACACATCAATGCTTGTTCGTGATTATTTGACCAAAAACAACACCGTAATCATGCCTCAACCACCGTTCTCACCAGATTTGGCTCTCTGCGACTTTTTTCCTGTTACCGAAACTGAAGAGACCAATGAAAGGAAAGCGTTTTGCCACAATTGATGAGATAAAGTCAGAATCGAAGAACGAGCTGATGGCCATACCGAAAAGCGTATTCCAGAAGTGCTTCGAGCATTGGAAGAAGCGCTGGCATAAGTGCATTATATCTCAGGGGGATTACTTTGAAGGGGAGAAAATGGATATTGATGCATAAATAAATACTTTTCGAAAAAATTCGAAATTCACCTTTTCTTTTGAACACACCTCGTATATACTGATTGTCAAGCTTCCCTTCTACAAAAAGTCACTGACCGCTACTGGTGAACACCTCAGTACAGGTTCTCCTAGTGAGGCGTTTACGATACGCTGTTATATACTAATAATTTACAGTACATACACATCGTTTTATATATTAATTACTTATATTATTCAAATTGTCTGCAAGTAAATAGAAATGAATAAATAAATAATAAATTTTGCCGTGCCTGCCACTTTACGTGTCTGCACTGCGCTGTGCTGGTAGATGTGAATCGAACTTTATTCGGTGGAATTCTTATCTTTCATTTAGAACAATAAACATTTTTCTGAGAATTCGTAGGCAAGAACTTTGACATAATGTGTCAAAAATATTTCTAAATAAACATGAATGTCGGAACGATCTGTTTAGTTTTACTATCTGTCAAGAATGTCAATGACAGCTTTTGTCAGCTGTCAACAAAAAAATCGATAAACAACAAACAACGATAGCATTATTACTACAAATATTTAGAAAAAAATATTATCTCACATAACTAAACAGGAACGATGATTGTGGTACAACGCTTGGCGCCATTGGAGGAATGAAAAACATATTTTTAAAATTGTAACAGTGTATTTTACTTACCTCAAGATTAAAATGAAATAATAATTCGGTAAAACAAAAATTTATTATACTCCCGTGGTAAGTTAAAAACACAGTAATTACCAAAATTATCAAAAATTATGTGAATATGGGAAGTTATTGAGTACCGAATTTTTGTATGTTTTACATAAGACATAATTTAATATTACTCGTTTTTTGTATTTAAAAATATCTGAAAAAACCCTTGACTCTGTGCAAAAACGTACGGTCCGTTTGATAGATTCGCCTACCTTAACAAACGGATTGCAGTATTTGGAACACAGGCGTCAGATAGGAGTGCTGTCCTTGTTCTACCGGTATTTTAATGAAAAATGCTCTGATGAACTAGCGCCATTGATCCCTTCGCCACCGGTGCACAGTCGGGGAACACGCCGTATGTTCAACAGCTCGGCTTTGGAATGATCTGTCGGCCTCTGTGTTTCCTCCCTCCTAAAATATGGGTCTCTTCAAGACCCAGGTTCACTCCTTCATATCCTCTAGAAGATCCTCCACACAGCATCCCCAAAGATGATATAGGCCTTAAGGGAAATTATTTCCCTCGGGGCCTCCTGTGTGGTGTTATTGTAAAAAAGGGGAGCGGTCTAAGATTCCTACCCCAGAGCAAACTGTAAAAAATAATAATTTAAATTATAACGTTTTTGTTTGCATGAATATTTGAATTTCCAAAGATGGATTTTTTATATTATTTTAATTCCGTTTCCTGGTGTTCTTTTCCGGGTAAACTTCTTTCTTCCTGAGCACATCTTTTACTCTATCTTCGTGTTACTTATTCCAATCAAATGGTAAATGTCTAGACATTTACCTTCTAGATGTCTAGACACTAAATCTGTCTGCGTTTATATTATTTACGTGTAATTAAAGTAAACAGTATTGATGTATGCATTATAACGTATAAATAAAGCACGCAGGGAACAAAAATGAATAGGTACCTAGTTAATTCAAATTTTGGAATAACTTATTGAAGCTTATAAACCCCATCGCAATATATTTTTAATCATTGAAGTTAATTTTATCAACTCTCAAAATGAAACATGAAACCGAAAAGACACATAAAAGAAAAAGGTTACAGTAACAGCTGGGACTCGAATCCAGGACCTCATGGTCTATCTGGGACCTTGCGCTCTAATTCATTAAGCCACAGCTACCTAAAAAAAAACGTAATTTTTATCGGTATCATATTTCTATTTAAATATATACACTGTTTTAAAAATCTCATTCAATAGCACCATTTTTCTTGTCATGCTATGCTGTGGTAGAACATCTATTCTACCATGTGGTATCTTGAACAAGTCGTGGCGACGACTACGGCTGAAGTTTCCAGACACGTATAAGCCATAGCATTCCAAGAGGATTGGGCTATCAACAAAGTTATGCACTGTATTAAACCTAAGTATTACAAGATTTGCATAACGTCTGGTTTCTAGGCTAACTGTATTAGGGGCCGTCTGTTTCAAAACCGTGAGCTAAATTTAAATTTTAACTGTCAGTTAAAGTAACTCGCGTGTCAAATAGGACAATGCGCTGTTTCAAGTATACATTTGCTAAAGTAATAGTTATTGGTGCGGTCGGTCGAGAAAGCAGAATATTCCTCCAACTTGTGTGAAAAAACACGCCGCATCATTTTTTGGTGCGGTCACACCGACGGTTAAATTTGATATCTGGTGAAATAGAAATAACAACTGTCAAAATATTCCGCGGGTTTTAGTTTGCGTCATACTGGTATCTAAAAAATATTCTTATATGGCTGAATATATCAATGGTGCTGACAGCTTTGTTCCTACAAAAATATTCGTGTGAGCATTTAAAAATAAATGGATAGACGGTATTAGAGGAAAAAATATAATTAGTCTTTCAGTAACTAATATCATATTGAATTTGTGGCATTGCAAATTTCGAGATCTTTCGACCTACAATATAGCGTCAAAAATTCAGAATCGTCCCAAATAAGCATAATGTTAATTATCTTGAATAGTTTTTGGGATATTATCCCGTGTTGATCTTTCTCCCCTGTAACCAAAAAAAATGCTTTTGGCCGTGAAAACCTGAAAACATGTATAATATATTATTATTTAAGCGTGGTCGAAATGTTTTCGCTTTTCGCTGAATACATATTACTGGATGAGGAATTCGTTGTCACTATCATCATCTTCTATAATATTATTCATGAAATAAGTCGTAAGAAACATTGAAGCGACAGATTTCGTCAATAGAACTGTCAAATGTGTCAAAATGGCCGAGTAACTATCGGTTTTCGGAAAGTAAGTGCTAAAGTTAGAAGTGACGTAAAACAGGCAGTTAAATTGACAGAAAAACGTATTTTGGTGAAATTTAACTTTAGCACGCCGCTTAACTCTTACATTTGCTATAGCATGCATTGAAACAGACGGCCCTTAGTATTTGTTTACTCGGGTAAGTCCATTATGGTGCATGAACCCCAGATAAGTTCCATGCGTCCATATATATAGACATACCTGAGAATTCTTTTCTGGATTTGTTCCAACATATGTATATTTTCTTGTTTCAAAAACCCAATCATGTCTGATTACGTCTAAAAGGGATCGAAATGACAATCAAGTCTTCTTTAATGGAAGAAATCTTCCCAACCCTCCATTGATATGCTTGGTGTAACCCTAAATGTTTTTTTTATTATTTTTTTTATTTAATGTAAATCAAATTTAAAAAATAAATAAATTGAGTTCTACGAATTAGACACAAAAACAATTCATTAATTACCCTAAGTGTCCAGCTCTGTAGAACAGACTCAGCATACCTACTTTGCATCTGTGCATCAAAGACGGCAGTCGGTCTGTTAACAACGGATTGTCAATCAGATAAACCGCCCTTCTTTGCACAGAATCAAGCAGGTTTAACGAGTATTAGGGAGCTCCAGCCCAGAGCTGACAATTTTTGGACGTACTTGAAATTTGTATAGCTGGTCACTATTGAAGAATCTGCTAGCCAGAGTTAATCGGGCTTCTATAGAGCCCCGATACTTGAACTGGTTTGAAATACTCACTCCAAGCATTTCAATGGAATCGTTGTTGGGGAGGGTGCTCCCATCGAGTTGCACCAGACAGTCATTGACCACCTTTTTTGCCGAGATCAGACACGCTTGGGTTTTTTAGACGTTGAAGCTAACAAGGTTGTCCCTACCTCAGGCACGAACCTTCTCGAGGTGGTGGTCAACTTTTATCCTCAATGCTACCCGAGTCGTTCGGACGTCAACAGTGGGAGAGGGCTTGTCGAAAAGAAAACCATCGTGAACAGTGCTGTCTTGGCACGAGTACCGATGAAAGTAGAAAAACACTCTTCAAGGACATCGGGTAGGGGTTCGTAAAGAAATAATATTTCATTTTTATAAATGACTTATTCTCTCTAGGGTACTACCTGGTACTAGACCCGTACTCGTCTCTTTTTGAAATGCTACTATGAACCTTCATAGTTCCTCTTTAAAATGTTACTACCAAACCTTCCTGGTTTAATAATAATAATTGGATTACTTGTATAGCGCCGTTTTTGTGAAAAATCACCTCAAGGGCACTATACAAATCTTAATTCCTATTCTTTATCTAATTATGCACAAACAGATACAGAAAAACATAGTTACCTGGCAGGTCGCTTCACATGAACACAGTTTTTTTAGAAAATTAAAGTATAGAGATGATATTTTTACAGTTGCTATTTGATCCTCTTTTTCTATTGATGTTACATTTATTAGAAGATTGGTGGCACAAGAAGAGTTGGCATTTATTTGAAATACTTTTAATTTTTAGGACTGGAAAATGTTTATAAAATGACCTTAAAAAGCGTAAGAAGCTTATAATGGATATTATCATTTTTTTATTTATTTTTTACACTTTTAGTTATTTACAGTGTTGCGGGCTGTGGCGCATTTGCGTACCGATGCGTGAATTTTTTAAACTTTTTCTATAAGTTACTTTAGGTGAGCACCGACCGACTAGCCTAGCTATGCAATTTACGGGTGAATTTCTTCAATTTATGGATATGATTGTCTGAAAAGATGAGTTTTAAGTTTAGTTCTGAATTCTGCCGAGTTTTTGATAATTCTAAAGTCATGTGGCAGTTCATTCCAGGCTTTAGGTCCTGATACTCCGAAAGCACGATCACCGAACTTAGTATTAGGTGTGTGCTTTGGTTGCAACCTCCCGATAGCTGATGACGCTGCTGACCTACGGGTGGACTGCCATGAATTAGTATTTTCAGGAATACACAGTTCTGATAAGTAAGCCGGAGCCACTCCGTTAAGTGACTTAAATACCATCCAGCAGAGCTTGAACTGGATTCTTTCAGGGCATTTAAGCCAGTGCAGACTTTTGAGATGCTCTGAAATGTGAGAATATTTAGATACGCCGATGATTAGTCTTGCTGCAGCGTTGAAAAAATTATTTGCAATTTGTTAATTTGGTATTTAGGGAGATTTGCATATATTCCGTTGCAGTAATCTAGACGTGACACAACGTACGAATTGACAAGCAGTTTAGTCGCCTCTGTTAGCAGGTTTCTCCGTACTGCTTTGACTTGCCTCAATTGAAAGAACCCTGTGCTTGCAGTTCTGTTTACTTGACTTTTGAGGGAAAAGTCTGCATCCAGATTGGCACCGAGTAATTTGACACATGTCTTCGGAGTAATGTCACTTCCTGAAATATTTATTGGGGAGTTAACAATGATATGCTGACATCTTCTTGTGGCGGTCCAGAGAAACTCAGTCTTTGACGGATTCAGCTTCAATCTATTTGAGGTCATCCAGCGAGTAATTGTTTCAAGACACTCAGCTATGCGAGTTTTTAGTCTGTCTATTTCATCTAGCAGTGGGATTCAAGACCAAACGATTCGATTATTTTAGCTACATCG
>JAHDVE020007481.1:0-18197 GCA_022606495.2 Halesus radiatus | reverse complement strand
ATTTATTTCTTTAATTAATATTTTTCTGATGAAGTATGTTTGTAGACTCTGCTCCAAAAGTGAATTAGATTTTTTTGATGTCGTGATATTCTAGAATTTGACCTTCGTTGATGTAAGTTCTTGTACAAGTAATTTCAATCTGAGTTATGAGGTTTTGTTGTGTTTGGTGTGATTGAATGCTTATTTGTATGTTATTTTCTTGTTTTCAGTGGTGAGGACGTAGTTCTTGATCTATCTTAGACATAGTCTTTTGGTATCTTGTTGGTACATGATAAAGGAGTCTGTGTAGTGGTTGTAGAGTTCGTATCCTGGGTTGTCCATCATATCTATGAGGTCTTGGGTTCTGACTTGTGGAATAATTTAGTGTAATGATATTGGGGGATCTGTTGCTTCAGGTCCATATATCTAATCCCATAACTCTAATTGTTGGATAGGAGTGAAAAAGGACTTTTTGTTCTGTAACCATTAGGGATGAGTTTAGGAAGGGTCTTTGTGAATAGGAGGGTTAGCTGAGATGCCTAGTAAGTGAGTTATAGTTGCTGTCCATTGGAATACGGAGAATAGTGTAAACGATATTGGAGATGGGTCATCCTAATAATCGTATAAGCAGAGTCTCAGGCTGTCAATTTTGTGAAGTGACACAATTGGGATGGTCCAGATGACTTTATTTGAAGAGAATATGAATTGAAATGTACATGTGTCTAGAGTTGGTCTGGATAGGATTCGAATCTATTTGATAGTGGATCCTTTATATCGAGTGTTCTTCTTTGGGCTCAGGTGAAAGGTCATGAATGGCTGTAAGTGAGCAGTGGGTCTAGGTGTTAAAGCTTATTGAAGGATGTTTAGGGACTGGAAATCTTACGATTTATCAGTGATAAAGTGGGGCCTAAATGGCATATTAACAAAGGAATTGTTATACAAAACCCGGAGGGTTTTTGAACAATTAATTAATTTATATGTGTCAATAAAAATATTTTTTTTTATTTCTCAATTTTCAACCAATGTATATGTACCGAACAAATAATTGTAATGTTTGTTCTTTGATTTGTGGTGCCTGTCTTTCTTGTACATAGACATGCAAAATAAGAGGAAATTAGCCTTTAAACGAGAAAAGAAATAATAAATTTCAAATCATATATAGACCCCCCCCATTAATGTATTTGTGAAAAATATATATGAAATAACTTTTCAATCAAATCTTATAAAATATGGGCAAAACTAGGATCATCGAGGTGAAAACGAATAATGGAACTAATAACTTTATTTTACGAACGGTTCGACACATAGTAAAAAATAGCATCAATCAACACCTGTTATGACTTTAATGACTATACTCATGAAAATAGCTTGGAAACTCAAATACCCTGTGTCGATAAACCAAAAAACACAGAAAACACTCCTTTATTATTACTTTAAAAGATAGATAATGAACCAAGAGTTATAACGCAAAGAAACATGACTAAAGTCGATACCCTGAGTCTTAATGATGTCTTGAAGACTAAAGCCAATATGAGAGTCAAACTATAACTCAATATTAAAAACCGATTCCGACAATGGGATTGCACATATTGATCGTCAGAAACTATTTAATGAGAAAGGAACACTTCTACCTGTATAGATACAATCCAAATGTGTTTTTACTCAATATAGTAGAAATCATCAAACAATAAAGGATAAAATAAACCAGCAAGATTGTTCTTTCCTTGGTTAAAATTCAACAATCTCTATATTGAACAAAAGTCTATTATTATTCTCATTAAACAGGTTGAAGAATGCACTTTTATAGTCACCGACTAATGCAATATGCATATTTATGTCTATAATTGAATATTGATGTTGTAAGTATAGATATTTTAATTTATAAATACTAACTGTATATAAATCCACTAATATATACTATAGATATATATATAAAATATACATATTTCTAGATATTTTAGATATTGTGTTCAGATATAGATTACCACTAAATGTTGAAGGTGGTAACAGATATTTGTGGTTAAACTAGACTAAATACTTTGGGGTTTGATAAAGTTATCGAAGAAAGCACTGGCCGCAGAGATAGTAGAATTTTCAAGTCATAATTTTAGTGTGCAACGATAACCCAACTTCAAAAAAATAAAAGGTAAAGTTAGAAAGGGAATAATCTTATTTTAACGAGAAATTAATAAATACAGAATTACACAACCTTAATATAAACTCCAATTCCTTATTTATTAAATAATATTGTTATATTGACAGTTTTGCAGATGTGTGTATCTATTTATTAATCTAGAAAAAAAAACAGACTAGCTTTTTTGAAGCTATAACTATTAATTATGAAGAAGCATATTGAATAAAAAAAAGTTAAGCATAATGGAAAAAAAAACTAAATCATAAGTCACAGTTGATGTTCTTAACTCAAATATAATATATGAGCCATAACTATAATTATAAATTGGGGAAAAAAAATAATAAGCATAATTAATGAGACAGGACGAGGCTACACTTTTTTGTTTCAACAATGCTATATATATATATAGACATACAGCTATAATTTTTTAAGGAAAAATATTAGTAGAGTTATGAAGTTATAATTAAATCAAAAGTATGCATCCTTGCGACTAATGAAGTTATGCCGAACTAATAAACATTCATGGTATTGTTGTAGATGGTTAAATTATATGGAGGGTTCGAACCCCTCTACCCGACATTTATTATCTGATTGCTTAAAAAGTAAAATCTACCTTCCTGGCACCGTTACCATCCGACCATTCAGATGCCCTCGCCCATGGTTAAATACACAGAGCCCACCTAAAAAAATAGGGTTCGCCATTGGGAGCACCCCGTCAGCTCAGACGAAGGGTTCTGAACAGGTAGATAGTCGGTGGGGTCCAAAAATTGGTAGGGCGTCAGAATAATGATGTCGGGATAATCCAGGACTCAAGCTGTGCCCGGCCTCGCCAATAACAGCCTAACACTGGGTTTACATATTACCCTTTGGTGAACACCGAAACGGACAATATTGTAGAAGGAGAATTGGCCTTATCCAGAGGACGTCACAACGCTGAAGTGCCTTCGTGAGCATGCTCGTTGCCTTTGGGGGAGACAAGGACCCCACCTTGGCAACAAGGTGGGGGCCCAAGTCATATAAGGGCATTTGAACCATCTACAATATCGTTTTGGTATAGCCTAATGGTATTGTTGTAGATGGTTAAATGGTTAAATAAACATTCATATTTGATAATAACTGTATTATTTAAAAAAAAAAGTATTGATTTTATTTGGAGAACTCGATTATATGAATAACAAAAATTATATCTACATATAAATACATGTTCATATATCTTTAATAATATATACATTACAACTAGATATAATCTATAAAATATTATCGAAAATATCATACATATACACACATATATATTATTATTTAAAAACAAAAATAGTCGAGAAAAACCAAAAATTCACCAAAACGAACATGCAGATTAAACACTCCTAAACCTTGAAAACCTTCCCAAACTCGGAACGATCAATATCATACGGCCAAAATATACTCATTTTCATCAAAATGGTCAAGCAGATTCCTTTCGGAAAAGCCATTTATCTAGTTGGGGACTGCGAAGAATTGGGATTTTGGCAAATCTAAAATGGAGTTCGGCTGGAATGCTAGGAAGTAACATAAAATTTCGATCCATAGATATATTTAATTTTTACGTTTTGCTAGCAGTATTCTGTTTGGAGAGGGTCGACAATTATAAAAGAACAAAGGAAGGAGAGATTATAATACAAATACACCATAGCTGACTACCACTACGCTTCCTTAACGAAAACCGAGAGATCTGTGGAGTGGGAGTCAGGCCCCAACCGCCTTCTTAACTACTTCGAAATCGACCAAACATAAATATATTTAAGTAAGTAAGATATAACACCCACAAAAAATATTAAAAAATATCTATCTCTACCCTTATATGTGTATTAAATGCATTTCTGTAGATAGATAAATATTATGTAAATATGTAAAAATACAGATAGTAGAGATTAAAATTAAGTATAACTACCAAATAATCAGTCAATGATATATTGTCATATTATGCGAACTTAACATAAAATATTACCGAATTATTTTTCCAAAATATATACATATATTCATATTATTTAAAAAAATGATTCTATATATATTTTTCTATAGATTAAAAGTGGAACCAAGAAAAAATAGTGCTTCAACTCTTGACGGAGATACTCCCGAAAGATCAATACGTCTATGTCATCGGCAACACTGTAGACCTTGGCTTGTGGTTCTCGAAACGCCACATGAGGAGACAGAAATTTGAAAACGACCAGACTAAATAAATCTGGACTTTGGTCATCTATGTTGAAAAGTGGAAGTAGTATATTCACTACCATTATACCACCAACCCTTCTACAAAAACCCTCAACGAAAGAGAACCAGGCAGATACCTCTATTTTGAAGATCCTAACAGCGCAAATTACAAGGATATTAATTTTATGGATAGGATTTACCTCATCCAAAAACCAGGAGAGCTCAACGTGCTTGATATAGACTTTTCCAAAAATTTCAGGTTCAGCGAGATAACCAGCCAAATAGTGGTCGGCCCTTATCCGAAGTTCTAGGAAGAGATTCGATAGTTGAACGAAAGCGGAATCAGAGCAGTGCTAAATCTTCAGTCTCAACAAGACTTGAGTCGATATGGAGTTGACTGGGAGTCGTTAAAGTCCATGTATAAAAAGTTCAACATCCACGCAGAAAACGTGCATATTCTAGACCGCAAGCAGACTGATTTTGTTAAAAAATCGCTGAATGCGATGTATGTCTTAAAAAAATTAATTGAGCAGTATGGGAAAGTCTATATTCATTGTACAGCTGGGATTTATCGGTCTCCACAGCTTGCAGCTTTATACCTGACGCTGAACGAGGGACTAGAGGTTGAAGAAGCCTTGAACCGGGTTCGGAGTCGGCGACCTTGTGCTCGACCGTCAATGAAGACTGTGAGCATATGCAGGGAACTGATATGTGAACGATATCAACTTTGATTGAAAAAAACAGAGGCCAAACTTCAGCCAATGAGTTTAAACCTTAATAACTTCTTTATCCCAATACTTTTTGATATCAAAAACATGATTTGTTTAATTTGTATTTTTTTTCTTTTAAATCGAGTCATCATTTATACATATGTTTTTTTACTTTCCCATTTTTGTATTTTTTTAAAAATAATGTATCTACAGATGTAGAATAAATTATATATAGGTTATCCCATATTTTTTTTACAAGTTAATGTTCTAAAATACATTTTTTAATAGAAGGATTTAAATAAATGTTCGAAAAATAGGTAGATATAATCTATATCTAATTGAGAGAATGAATGCCTCACATGTTAATTTGTGTTTAATCATATCTCAGGGCAGATTTTGTTGTTTTGCAGTTTGCCTTCGTTTTTCCTCCTCACATACTCTTCTTCAGTGATGAGGTCAGCTTTGATCACGGGTGCCGGAATATCGAATGGCCTAAACATTATAGATATTTAAACAATTAAAATTTATTATATATTTTTTATTTGGGAATTCTACCAAAATTTAGTCCTGTTGGACTGGGTTCCTTTGTATTTGACTTCAACCTGTGAGGGGTCACAATCTTGGAAAATCTCTGGAATATCATTGTTGTTCTTTATATTTATTTTTCCTACAGTTACATCATCCAGTATCATAGAAAACATCTTCCAGCTGAAGGAAATTGTGCTGGGCGCATTCACAGCAAACATCTTGAACAGTCGTCCGCCGTAGTTCGCCGAAATGACTTCGGTCACCTTTTTAATCCCTGCAACCGGAATTTATGTGACGCCCATATTGCAGAGGTCGTAGATCACATGCCAGTTCTCAATTTGG
Source organism: Halesus radiatus (assembly GCA_022606495.2). Taxonomy (NCBI): domain Eukaryota; kingdom Metazoa; phylum Arthropoda; class Insecta; order Trichoptera; family Limnephilidae; genus Halesus; species Halesus radiatus. Next base: position 12,314 of record JAHDVE020007481.1, on the reverse strand, counting down.
CCAGGAAGCAGCATGTTCTTGATGATGAATTCGTGAACGTAAAGGCAAGCATTCAGGTAGTTGTCGATTTGCCCGTAGTCGATGAGCTTTGCGTTCATCACAAGGATGGGTCTGAGCTGGTAGTCACGCCCGCAGACGTAGAAGAAACCTTTGGAGAGAATCTATTCGTATGCTGGAGTGAGCGATATTGGTAATGTCGCTTTTCTCCAGGTCTCGTGGGCTTGGATCGCCTTGTGGGTTTTTTCGGGCTTATATTTGTTTCCGCTGAGGATCAGGAGTATTCTCTGGTCGGTCCATTAGGCTGAGTCGAACGAGGTCAACTTCGATTTGGCTAAATATTCGTGATATTATTGAATTTTTCGCTTCTCATAGTCGTCATGCTGGATCTGGCCGAAGAAAAAATTCCGAATCCCTGTTTTATCGAGTTTGGTCTTCTATTATGTGCCTACAATTATATATTAAAATGAATCAGGGGAGATCAGTTAGTTCGATAGATTTGAGTTTACTTTTGGGAAAGAATAAATAGCCTTATTTAGGAATTTCGATGTTTGTATGAATAGTTTCTTCCATTGGAATCTCTGGTTTTTGATATAATTGGAATTTATTACTATGAATTTAGATTGTAGATTGGGTATTAAAGGTAGAGAAAATAGAAAAATATACGAAGTATGTATATTTATTGATTCATAGATGTATTTTTAAATTAATGTTCTCTGAAATTGTAAAAATATAACTAAATAGAAGATCATGTTTTACTGAATAAATTAAACCGATTCATTTGCTAGTAATTAATTCTTCTTTGAACTTATCTAATTAGATCTTATTTTTTCAGCATATTTTATTTATGGTAACCTTTGAATATTACTTTTTGCAGGTACAACAAAAAACTCCCATATTTTTCTTATTAAATTTTGACAAATATTTTTACATTTTTTAAAATATAATACATTTTTATTAGTGAAAGCAATACTAAAATTAGTATAAAAGTAAGGGGGAAAATATCAGTACATAGAGACAAAGCGAGTCGCATATAAAATATTTGGCTATTGGCATTTATTTGATATTCATTTGATATTTTATACATGTGCCATAATGTTTTTGATAAAATAAAAATATTAAAATAGATCCTGTAATTTTTCCATATGTAAAAAAGAAGAAAAGGAAGCATGTGTTTTTAACATTCTACCAAGTATGAAATATTTTATAATTGATATAATTCAATTAAAATTAAAATTAGAATGCAATGCAATGTGCTCAGAAAATATATTCACATCAGAATATCTTTTTAAGCAATCGGGTGCTCAGACGAGGTTCATGTTTTATATGTCTTTACATCACCATCTCGCTTTGGGACGGTCTGTAGCGATACCTTTAGAATTCACACTCAAACGATTGTTTAGGAACAACCAGAGATTCTTCGAACCGCAGGTTTTGCTACATGTTACGCAGTCGCTCCCTGGCCAAACTTAGGTTGTGATTGGCTGATCCATGGTTTTTTGTCTACGATTGGTATTATTCAGACATGAATCGTGTGCGAATTTGTGAAGCTCTTCGCTCGTAGTCCTGAATCGCTTGCAATCTGAGGCGAATTATGGCGCTCATTCTTTTGGAAGAAAGAATTTTCTGCTGTAGTTGGATCATTCGGGTCTGGGTTTGTATTAATTCAGCTTCCCTTCTCATTGGCGAATGAAGTTATTGTTCTGCCAAAGCCTTACGAATATTCCCGAGCCTGATTATCGTGTGCTGCTTGATCTTTTTTATCTCCTATTCCGCCTGTTTTTTTGCCACTGCCGAAGCTTCCTGCATGGTTGTTTCCCTTAGATTGGCTGATCTGCACTATATTAATTTATCAATTTGCAGGGTTATTTTTAGGCAGTAATCTTTTTTTTATGTCAGGATTTTGTAATTTTCGCCTTTCAATGCTTATATCTAACTAGTTAAACCAGACTCTATATTTTCCTGCAAGATTTTGAGTTCTGTCTGGTATCGGTTTTATTGTTCTTTTAACTCAGTTTTAAGCTACTTGGAAAACTCTTCTTCTACTTCTTCAACGATTCTTTTTTTTGCCGAGTCCAAGGAATTGCGAGCACTATCAAAAATATTATCCATTCGGGCAGTTATTTGAGAAGCTTTCATCCCGTCTATCTGCGAAATATCATCTTCAGCTAATTCTTTGATCACTTCGAGAGCCTCTTCCGCCGAGCTTGGCAGCAACCCCAACTTCAGTCGTTACTGCTCGACCATCGATGGTAGCTTGCTGCTGACTGACTCCAGACTGTAGCAGGGGAAGTGTTTGCCTTTCCTGTTTTTGATGCTGTCGAAAGCATTTTGGGTCATGATGTCGGCGGGGTGGTCTCGGTAGACCAGCTTGGTAATCAAATTCACGTAGAAGCACTCTCCCGAAGAGGTTTGCAAGGGTTTCCACTCCTCCGGAATTTCGCTATTGAAGCTTTATTTGGCCAAATACAAATACTCCTTGTCCTTGATGAGGTCCATACCCATTTCCAAGGCTCTCACCTATATTTCTAAATACTAAAGGAATGTAGGCTATACCTGTTGGGTATGGTTCTTCTTCGGTGTTAATATCTTCTATAAGAAAGCAAGTCTGCAACTCTTAAACGCTGTCTTACTATTAATATTCCTATTCTGACATATTAAGTTTTTTTAATTATTCTTGTTTCTAAAAAATAGTTTTCTCTACAACGATATTTTATTCTTATATGAAACTTTGATTGTACAATAAATATTCATAATTTTCAACCAATTCAAAAGAGTTAATGGGTGGTTTCCAATTTCCAATCTACATTTTATAAATAGGAATGCTAACAACCATCTTTAAGCTCGATAAATATGTGGATATTTCAACAACAGAACCAGATAAAAATAAACTAACCAAAAAAATATTTCATAATTTTATTAAAATTAAAATTCAACTATACTGAAAAAATAATTAATGAAGACATTAATTAAACTATTATTAGTATTTATCTTGACGTTTTTTTACAACAACCCAGGCTGGGGAACTTGTGGACATGGAGCACAATGTCAATAGCTGGCCCACTCCTGACGCTCACACGCGCCAGGCCATCAGAAACATCTTCAAAGAGAACCCTAACTTTCTCAGGACCGTCGACTTCTACCAGGCCAGGGCACTTTACAATCGAATCCTTGAATAACTCAGATACCACCAGAGGATCCAGTAGCTCCTCATCTACAACAACAAGACCTACTCTTCCTTGCCATAATTCAACCCAATCATCCGCGCCATTATGGTTAACATCAGCAAAACCAAGACCATGGCCAACATGTACATTCTTTACGTACAGGCCGATGCCATAATCGAACACTACGTAGATGAGCATACCCAGGCTAAACACTGGGGACTGGCTGAAAAGGAGAATATAATGGATGTCTTGAACGACTTGCCCTGTTGGCTGAACAACAGAGATCTGAAAGGAGTCGAGAAAAATAAATTCATCTTCGTCGACGACTATGTGGCTGAAGAACCTCGGTCAGGAAGAACCGTTAAGAGCATCAGGCTTGGCACTTAAAAATATCCTTGATAAAAAAAAAGCCGATTGCCTTCTGGAGGGGCGCACCCAATGGTAGAAAAAAAATTTGGGAATAAGTTCACAAAGACATTGTACAAAAATTCCGAGAGCCAACTTATGCAACATATGCAACCATAACCCACAAATAGTTGATGTCAAGTTGGTGATCCTCGGAAATGAAAAAGGATACTTCGCAGACTACATCGCCGGCTAGAAGAACGAAGATTATGAAGGCGAATACGTTTCGATGGAGGATCAACTAGCCTACAAGTATTTGGTAGCTGTGGACAGGTGGGGAGCTCCCTGAGAGAGAGTCCCAGCAATTTTGTCGTCGAACTCATTGCTTTTCGAACAGGAGTCTAGTCATCCAATGGTTTTACGATCTGCTCATCCCCGGGGTTCACTACGTGCCTCTCAGATACGACCTGTCGGACCTGGTGGAAAAAGTGGAGTATTATCGACATCACGACGACGAAGCTCTGCAAATCATCGCGAATGCCAACGCCTTCGCTAAGAAGTACCTGTCAAGGGAGGCCTTGTTGGAAGAGTACTTCGCCCTCATGGACTAGTTCGCAAAGTACCAAAACCTGAAGCTATCGTTTGAAGACGAGATTCCCCTTCTGAACCTCCAGAACGACCATTTCCAGGAAGTATTTGATCTGTAAGTCGAAGAAAAACATGCAAAAATGATGGAAGTTATTAAGCAAAGTGTGATTCTTAAATAACAAATAATCTAGGTCGATTCCTTCCTCATCCCAGTAGTGATCCTTATAATTCTGTTCGTAATTTATTATTTAAGAAGTCCCGCAAATATCCACAAAGAGCTTTCTAAATTAAAAGCTATAGCCTCCGAAGAAATTCATTAAAACCAGCAAGAAGAAGAATATTTGGCTTCAATATTACCACAAAAGAAAGCCTTAAACGCCTTAAATGCCTTGATTTCATTGGTCTTTTCGACTAAAGATTTGGATAAACAATATATGCCTGGAACCGATTAAAATTTAAGTATTCATTCTAATAACAAAATAGTTTCGTTAAAAAATAGAGAAAACAGTAATTGTTTGGGGGTAGTATATTTAAAATTTGAACAAAAAAATGGTAATCATTTATAGTAGTTTTATCTGAACAAAAACATCGAAACTATAATTTTATAATAGAAATATATTAGAAAATGATTTAAACAAAATCCTTGTTTTGTTGTGCTCTTTTTTTTTTTTAGTTGTAATGGAGTTCTGGTGTATTTTTTATATAAGATATCAGACTATATATATTGAAATTTGATTTGAAAAATTATTACTTTTCTAAAAAAACCTTTATGTTAAATAAAAGGTATCATCTAATATAGAAAATATTATATTTGTTAATTTTTTTATATATTTATATATTGAAATAACTGAAGTTTAACATATGTTTTCATAAAGTATAATGGTTTTTTGTAAAAAAAAAATCTTACATAATAATTTTTGAATTGGGAAAAAATAACTTTATATAATAATGCTATATATTTCATATAAAAATATAGTAGATAAAGTTACATTTTTTATTTATAAATATATATTTTTAAAAAAATCTAAAACATTGATGATATGGACTTTTATTACTTTCATAAGTAAATTATTGTGCCAGGAAAATAATAGGGAAAAAAAAAAAAACATAATAACATTTTAATTAATCACAAACTATAATAATTAAACATTCTAGTTAATCTTTAAACAAACAAAACCCAAACAAACAAACATTATAAAATATATATATACATATTTTATAAATAAAAAATTAATAATAATAATCTGAACTTTAAAAAATCTCCTGAAAAACTCACTTTTGGCAACCTCAACTTTATGGACGACACGCAGACTTCCCTTACTTTCAATAGTTCCAAGAAGAAAGCAGCCAATCCTATGGAAACAAATAAAATCTTGTCAAACTGGACCGAGTAATAGGAACACAGGCTTTTCGAACTCCACAATAAACTAGGGAATCGCTGGGCCAAGATCGCACAGCTCATTGAAGGAAGGTAATCTAGCACATGTCTTTTTGCCAATAATATAAGTTCCTATTATTTTTTATATACTATATGAGATATTAATTAATAAGATATATTTATTTATTTTATTAAAATGTATGTATGTGTGTGTATTTATGATATTTTTTTTTAATGTATCCCAAGGTGATATTATATTTACTGTCCTTTTTATGATTTGCTTTAAAAATTATGAATTTATCTAATTTTGATATCATCAAGTTTATATGCATTTGATTTTTTTGTTTATGAGTTTTTTATATTCTTCGTGACGGAGTTGATTTCAGGCTATTGCTATAAGTATTTTATAACAATATCATTAATTGTTTAATCATTTTTTGTTTATAAATCAGTTTTATCAATTATCTGATTATTTTCTTTAAATTATTACTATTACTTAATTTTTAAAAAATATTATTTTATTATGTTTAGACATATCATGTATTATATGTATATGAATGAAAACAACTAATCTGAATAAATTAATTTTGTTAAAAAAATATTTAGGACTGACAACTGTATTAAAAACCACTTCTACTGCACACTTCGGAAAGCAATGCGCAGGGTCAACAAATATATCGCTGAAAATAGAGCCAAAGTCAAAAGCAAGGAAATCAAAAACATCATTCTCAGCATAATCATAGCAGTGGCAGAAGAAAAATTCGAGAGAAAGCTGGAAGTCCCTGAAGAGTTGATCGACAAATGCTGCAAAATCAAGAACAGACTCATCCTCTACTCAAAAGATCTCGAGCTCACTGCCGAACTCGAGGAGGATCTCAATGATTTGGTCAACTAAATCAATTAATTCAATAAAGCCTACAAGAAAAAGAAAAGCAAAAAAGTGGAAAAAGGCCATGAACTTGATAAAATTGGCTTGGAGCCCGATGACTTCGACAGAAAGGGGACCTAAAAAACTCTGAAAATTCAAAATAAAAAGACCTATCGAAAAACGCAGAGGCTCAACACGAATTAGAAAGATGAAAATAATATAAAGATTTTAAGGACGCGAAAACCCAATGAGAGGCTTCCGTTACTGGCTCACAATCTGACCGTCCAAACCGCAAACCCGCTAAGAGAAGGCCAACGTCCCGCAGAAAGAAATGACTTGAATATGTTGTGTTCTCCACTCACAGTGGGGCTGTCTCATCTTCGGCAAGGCGATTTTAATCTATTGGAAGATGAAAAACAAAGGAGGGACGGTACTCTCAGTCGGGATATGGAGATGTTTGTGATTAACAGTCCCCCAAGATTCAGTCCTGTCAAAGTATCAGACTCTGGAGGAGGAAACGGCGACCTAGGGACCCCTTTACCTATTTTCGGAAGTAATTATTTATTTGGTTGACAATTTATTTTTATGCTTATACATATATTTTTAGACAATTCATTTCAGCATCTCCTTGGTTCAGCCCAAAAAAGATAATCTAATAAGATGGAGGGTAGTGCTTCTTCGAGTCCTGGATCACAACACCGCATGTGAAAGGGTTGTGAAAATTATCACTGTTTTTAGACTTTTTCAAACTGATCAAGAAAATAGGATTATAATTTCAATTTAGGCTCTTCGGAAGTCATGGAATAACATTGGATCGTATTAGAAATAATTAAACATGATATATATCTGGTTAATTGAAATATAGTATCGTCTGATGTATCTATTTTTCCACTTATCGATAATTTAACTTGTTAATATCGATATATGAAATTATATATTTTTAGTATTTAATACATTTTTAATTATTCCCAATTTCTTTAAAAAGAATTAGTATTCTTTTTGTCACTATTATCTATTTCAGTTTTTTTTATTACTATTATTCTTTTGCGTCATAGTCAAACAACCAACAATGAAGTTTTTTTGAATAAGTTAAATCAGTAGCTTTTTACAGTGTAATATTTCCTTAATGAGATGGTAAGGGAAATACTGAATTACTGAAATATATTTAATATAAAATCAGTTATACATGAATTAATAGTCTATTTATGTCCAAAAATTAAAGTCTAACAAATTTAATATACTATCACAAACATACTTAAATTAGGATTAGCTTCCAAAAAAAAAAACTATCGAGATATTATCGATATTATTCTTAAAAAATTTGTCAGATTTAATAGTTGATGCAATATCTGGAAATACATAAAAATTAGATATGTAGCATACATACCTTAGAAATTCAGGCACAACAATTCTTTTTTTTTGAATTTCGACTGACTTAAGTTTCAGCAGGACTTCGCAAGCTCACAGGCCTCCTGATTTCAGATTTCTTAGGCGATGAAGCTCCTAGAATGTCGCTGATCCCTTTTTTTGTGAAATAGATTTCGTTGATGAGAGTTTCGAAAGCCTAATTAACATTATATCCTTCAGCTGCACTTGTTTCGAGGTAGGCCATCTTTTTGTTCTCAGCAAATTTTAATGCTTCCTCTTGACTTACTGCTCTGTTTGGAAGGTCGTTTTTATTCCCAATTAACATTAAAATCTATTTTATTTTAATAACATAAAATGTAGATGCAAAAGTAAATTACGATGCCTACAGCAGCTTGTTATCGGATTTCGTCAATCCACTTGCCAAGTTTCGCGAAAGTATTTTTATTTGTCAAATCAAACACGACCAACGCCCCGACTGCACTCCTGAAGAGAATTAAAATATGAAATTTGAAACATATTTTTTATATTATTTTTGCTCGAGTACTTATAAAAAACTGAGGCCAACGCTCTGTATCTTTCCTGCCCGGCTGTATCCCACAGCATAATTTTAACATCGCTATTATCGATTTTGACGATCTTGGAAGTAAACTAAATACCGATGGTGGTGTTTTGAGCTAGAAAAAAACGATTGTCAACGTATCGAGAGAGAATATTAGTTTTTCCGACGCCACTTTATCCAACTATTACTATCTTAAAACTTTGTTCAGGCTCCTAGATTGAGGATTTGATTGGGGTTTGTGATTATCGACTCATATGTTTATATTATATTTGGTTATTTTTTGTTATTAAAATAATATAATTAGTAGATTTAACCTGATACGACAAACGAAAGTGATTCGAATATAAAATTGATCATCTCTTTATAATTGAAGGAGATTTTATTAAAATTATATATTAACAAATATATAAGCTATAAATAAGGAAAGTGTTGGAATATATATATAATATCTGAAAACTTCCCACAACAATCACATTGATCCTATGGCCTTACTAATGTCTTACAAAAATATATGACATAAATCCAGAATAAAGAAAGTAATCGCTGAGGCCCTCAATGACATACATAAATTAGTCAAGGTGAAAGTAAGTACGAATATAAATAGATAAAAATGGTCAAGAACTATGAAAATTTGATTAACATTGTTACTGTGAAAGCAGATTTGTATTAGCCGTATATAATTATATGTAGTATGTATACGTATACGATTATAGGCCGTCGTCTTTATGCCTCAATACAGGCTGAATGGCGTAATATCAATATATATCTATTTTATATCTAAGAATATTATTTGGGCAAGCTGAAGTATTAAAAATGGGTACCCGTTAATCTTATATTTACATTTAAAACAGTCTTTCATCAAGAACATTATGAAGCGTCACTGATCGAAAGACTAGATTCAATTGGACTTGGTGTTCGGGTCACTGTTCCGTTGTCTGGCAGTTCTCTCATGCGAGACAGTGCCATCAGTAGGTTGGAGATCCCGAACATGATTTCCAGTTTCGTGCTTAGTGTGTAGGAGTTGTTCTTAAATGCTGCGTCGAAGAATGTATCTTTTACACATATTATGGACTCTCACACGCTTCTTTGTTGATTATCAAGAAACATTTTAAAAAAAAAACTTATTAAATTTTTGTCAATGATTGCTAAATTTATAAGATGAATAATAGTCATGGCTGATTCGCTGAAATAACTTACTACTCAATATCAGAAACTAAAACATTGCTGTATTGGTCAATTTTTTAATATTTTTCCCTTTTCCACTTTCTAACCTTCTTCACAATGCAATAAGTCACAATAATGACACTTGACACAATTATCACCAAAATTTTCAGTTCCCACTTAAAAAATTATTTTAACCTTTGGAATTGGACTAAAGTGTTCATATTCACAACTTCAAAAGGGTCTACTTTTTTTTATATTAACATAAATTGCAGGTGACTCAGATGTAATTGCTGCTAACTGGCGTATGTTTTTAGGATTTCGAGGTATTCCTAACGGATGGCTTCGACTGTCAGGAAATCTTTGACGAGTTTGTTGGCATTCATAATTATAGTCAAAGCTTCTTAGTCGTGGGTGTTGAAATATTTACTCTTCTCCACCAAGTCGTTCAAATTGTATTACACCTCCACGTAGTGCACTCCCGGAATCATCCTGTCATAGAACCACTGGATAAAATCGCTCTTCTGTTTGATGAGCAGGGAGTTTGAGGACAGAATCCATGGAATCCGCTCCCAAGCAGCCGAGAATCCATCGATAGACAAGAGGACTTTGTAATGGAGTTGTTCTTCAATAGATGAATATGGTGCGTTATAGTCTTAACTTTTCCACCCCATTTGCTCATATTTCTAAACGTCATACTTTACTTTCACAAACTTGGCATCGATATACTCTGGATTCTTTATGGATATTCCTACTGCATTAGCACGAGGAAAGAGTCCAGGAATATTGCGAAAGACCTAGTCGCCAGTATAGTCATCTAATTTTTGACCGTTGGGTTTGCCTCTAAAATATGCCTTGGGTATCTTTTCCCCCCAAGGAATCTTTGAAACAGCCGATTTCACTTACTCGAGTTTTTTGCTATATCTGGCAGTACTCACAAACTCATCGGGTAGCAAAAATCGATGTTTGTCGAGGAACAGTGTCTCATTTTTGGAATCAGCAAAGACAGGCAGTCGACTCAAATAAGAGATGATGAGGTTTTTATACTCTGACGAGTAGCTGTGAATCCTGGCTTGCTATTCGATGAATTTGATAGACATGGTGTCACGACAGGCATAAATCAGGTACAAATCGGGCACCCGAGAGCCGTTAATCTGCCTTTAAATCGACTGACGTCTGGCTCGCTTGTATGATGAATTAATAATCTTTCTGTCGTAGACGGTATTGTTGTAGATGAATATTTCTGTAAACCCACACGCTTACTTGATCTAGTATGGGATCTTCGAGTAAAGGTCGAGCATTTAGTGGAATCGGACCGTATGCTTGAGGTCGGGGTAGTCCCTGAAAATGTTGAGAACACTCTATTGTCCGTAGTTAGGTTTTGCAGAGACTTGTTCCTGCGTGAAGGAGATGGGAGCCAATAGTAGGATAAGGACTATTGGAAGGCCGTAGGTAGTCAGGTTGTTGAGAAAAAACATTTGGTTGATTCGCAATGCCTCCTTTGGATAATTTAGTATAATGGATAAAAATAATTATATAAAAATCCTTAATTAAACGTCAAAAGCATAACTGTTGATAGCTTATTCCTGACGATAGACTTCGAATAATAGTTGTATAATTGATTCTCTTATAATGTTTCTAAAAAAAGGGATTGATTTATATTTACTAAATAGGCACATTTGAAAATATAAAAAATACTACAACAATGCCAATTAATAAGAAAACTACAACCCGTTAATTAATCGGCCTCCATAGCTTTTATATTTAATATAAAGGCGTACCTTTATATATATCGGGGATTATGAATCCCCATGAAAATGGGTAAAGATTTCAAAAGTTTTTTAACAGTAAATAACTTTTAATTCGAAGCGACACAAGACTGGACAAGGGCTCTTGATACTTATATAACAAAAGCACTCTCCAGCTAACAAGAAGAGATTCTCAAGCCTTGATAAGAATGAGTCGATGCATTTGTGAGTGCCCGCTGGATTGGACGCATAAGATACGGGGACACTAACATCATAATACTGGCTAAAAAAACCCACCATGTAGCTCCATTGATGAAATATGATAAATAACCAAATATCATCTCAACCGGCAAACTGAGCCGAGTTTCGAAATGTGAATGAAATATTCGAGCGATACTTCCACGCAATCACCGCTCACCCAGCCAATTCTTTTTCTTTGCCATCAGAATAAAAAAGGCAATGAGATAATCTTTGCGTCAAAGATTTGTTGGCATAGATGAAAGTGAGACAATAAACATGGTTGAAATCTAAGTGCGATCTTAACCCGAATCAGATTCAAGTTTTTGCTAGAGCAGACAGAGGGAAGACAACAAAGTGCTTCGTATTTTCGCCGAAGAATATGAGCATAGATCCAGAAAACAAGGATTGGAGATACGAAACGAGACGACAAAATACTGAACTTATTTATCAGGTCTCTATTTAAATAGTCCGGAAAATAGTGCACAATACTTAAATCCATAAAAATAAATGTGCTTAAATCCATTCGAATTTTATATCTATAAGCATGTCTGTTTATCTGTTGACCGACCAATAAATCTTTTATATATATGGATAAAGTCTTTTTTTAAAAATTAGAAAGTGGTTCGAAAAAACATAAACATTTATTTTTATTTATTAGTATTTACACTCATTAGCGCTCACATCCTATGGTCGAAAGTGTCAAACTACTCCCCTGCTGACTAACTTTATACTTAACGGACGGGAAAATCAACCATTATCTATATATCATTATTTACGTGATTGACAACACTAATTTCCAAGGTATAAGTACATTACTCTATGACAGGATGCTTCTACGACCATCAAAGGTGCCTCAACCATCAATGGGATGAACATATCACATTGAAGAGAAAAA
>JAHDVE020007480.1:0-47762 GCA_022606495.2 Halesus radiatus | reverse complement strand
CACCCTGAAGACGATCTATTAAATTTAATTTATTCTATGTTACTATTATCTATTAATTTTTTCGTTTTATTTTCATGTAATTATCTTTTAGTAATTATTATTTTTATTTTTTTCACATTTTCTTCTCATATGTTTTTTATATTATTATGCAACCTTTTTTATTATTATTATTATTTATTTTTTAAATTTATTTTATTATACTAATTTCTCTATTTATATTGTATATATTTCTTGTGATATGGCAGACTGGGTTTGCACTACCCACCCAGTCCAGCTGTATTAAAAACATAAATAAAATAAATTATAATCTGATATTTGTAATAGTTACCTCTTGCAAATTTTAGAAGTTTGAAACACATGTTTCTATAATGTTAAAAAATGTGTATTAATTTTCTACTTTTTTTGCAAGATTTACAAAGTGATGTCTAAAGTTAAGGTTATTATAATATAAATATACCTAAATATTTAATTAAGTGAACGCATTCAAGTGTAACACAGTAACAAAGCGTCTGAGTGATTTGACTTATGCAATTTGATTTATGTATTTGTATTATGTGTGGTGTACTCGGTTGTCCAGCCTTAGTGGCAGTGAAAGGTATTTCGTTTTAGTGACGTTTATTGTAAGAAGGTTTTCATAAAGCCATTGCTTGACTAGTTTTATGCCAGTTTCCGCTCTGTGATGAGTTTCATTCCAGCAATTTCCTTCGAATAGTAGAACTGTGTCATCTGCGAAAGCACTAACTTTGCCGCCTATTGTTAAAGAGCATAATTCATTTATATAAATTATAAAAAGTAGGGGTCCAAGCGTGCTACCTTGAGGTACACCGTAGTTAATCTCTAGTGAAGTGCTCATAATTGCTGTGACCTAGCTGATATAAAACTTTTATACCTGTTATTCCTATGTGCTGTAGTCTTTTGAGGAGAAGCTTGTGAGACATCGGGTCAAAAGTTTTCTTTCCGCGGTCTATATTAATAGGGATAGTATCTGTAAGGTGTGCTATAGCTTCATCGGTTCTTTTTCCCGGCCTAAAGCCGTACTGCTGTGGGCTCAAAAGGTTATGACTTTCTATGTAACTGCTCAATCTATTTTTGAAGATTTACTACGAATTATTAATACGAATTTTGAGATGGTGCTCAGTAGAAATATGGGCCTATAGTTTTCGAATTGGTTTTTTGATTCGCTTTTGTGGACTGGAAAAACTAAAGATTTTTTTTAGGTGTTCAGGGAAAATCCCGGAAGAAATGCTTTTGTTAAAAATGTACAACAGTGGACTGGCAAAATAATTCCCTATAGATTTTACGATTTGAGCGTTTAGGTTATCAGGCCCTTTTGCATATGTCGTTTTTAGGCTCAGAATGATTTTTTTAACCTCCTCTTCAGTGGTCGGCGAGAACTTAAATTGATTTATAGATTGTTTACATTGTATTTTTTCAGCCAGTGATTCTTCAGTGTGATTGATTTCCTTCGGCATTTTCTCTGTTAACTTAGAACCAATATTGGTTAGTTATGCACCCAATTGTATCTGAATCAGTAATTATTATATTGTCAATATGGAGTTCATTAATGTTAGTTTTATTGTTTGTTTTTGGTTTTGGTTATATGTCGAACAATTTTCCACATATTTTTACTGGAGGGGTCCTTATCAAGTTGTTGTTTATAGTATCGTTATTTAGCTTTACAAATGACATCTTTACAAATATTTTGATATCGATGACAGTTTTGTTGTTTAGAAGTATTGGAGGGGTCTCTTGCTGCCATTTTGTGGAGATGGTTTTTTTGCGAATAGCTTTCACAATACCAATATTAATCCATGGAATAAGCTGAACCTTATTTTGAGCAATGTGACAGTGTTTAGAATGTTTTGCCATGTACGATTTGATTTTATTAATAAAAATGTTTAGAGCATTGTTTACTTCATTCTCTATAAACATCAGACCACTGTTCTTTAATTAGGTCCTTTGACAAGCCTACGTAACAGGGAGAATTGACATGAATCGATTTTAATTTTTTACTTTGTAAATAATCCGGAATGCTTATAGCGGTCGTGTAATGATCAGATATTGTATTGTGAATTACAAAAGCAGTGGAGTTTGTTAGTTTGTTATATTTCTCGATTTATGTGATCTAAACATTAATTGCAGTTTCCTTGAACTCTAGTCTTGCTCTGTTGTTATTTGTACCTACTTTATATTTTATTATTTACACCCCTACCTTAAACATAATTGTTATATAATATCTAAAATATGCATGTAAGTGCGTCTACTGCTCATGAATATTTTTAATCATAATTAATTTGCATACATATAATATATATGTTATTTTCTGTATAGTGGTTATTTAGTGTACATTTTCTTGATTCTTCGTTGTTTGTACTTTATTTGATTATTTATACCCCCATACCCCCAGTTTATTCTAAATTGTTATATAATATTCTAAATTGTATATAAATGAATCTGATGCTCATGAGTACTTTAAAGCATAGTTTTAATTTGCATATATATAATACATGCAAATTAAATTTTCTAATTATATCTAGGTTAGATTAGTTAATGTAAAGCGCACTTGAGGTGAACCTTCACAAAATTGCGTTATAGAAATTAACTATTAATATTGTTATTATTCGTCAATGACAATAATCTATGGCAGTCTGCCCAGTGACAGTGTGCTGTCATTCAGTGGGTTTCCGAAAACATCCTTAAAAAATAAATTTTCGGAAGCCTGTTATTAAATGTCTTCATAAATTAACTGGGGCTTGCCAGCGGTAGGATCTAGGTTATTTGTACGGTAAATATTTTTGATAAAAGATAAATTAAAGTTTAAAAAAAAGCGCGTTCTAAGACCTCAATGGAGAATCTGTATCTTGACTGATGGCATTTTATTCTTGTTCCCTTGTTCATGTATTACACCAGACATAACTCGTGCTATATCAATTTCGTTTACAGCCCCATCGATCAAAACTTCAGTATCGATAATTATTAATATTGGGTAACGAGTATCATCGATAAAAAAATTCAGGTATCCATGGATATTTAGATATTATCTTAACGGGGAGAGGGACGTCGGAGAGTTATTATTTATTAATTCAAAATTATGATAGTATTATTACGCAACACGATAAACATAATGTTTTAAAAAGAAAAATGTTTATTAAATATTTTATAAATTTACATAGGCTTAGCATTTATCAAAATCTAATCAGAAATATTACTTTTCTTCTGACCGTCCCATTGTATGTTTTACAAAATATGTAAAATACAAATATGATTTTTAAAGTGGACAAAAGTATGTTTAATCATTTATCGTTGCATTTTTGTAAATAAACGTAACCAAAGATTTGTAATCCTCTTTACAAAAAAAAAAACAATGCAGTAACAACGATAAATGATTAAACATACTTTTCTCCACTTTAAAAATCTATCTCCACTAAAAAACGTGACTACAATTACAGTCGTAGTTATTTGAACTGAATTTCTACCAATACAAATGGAATATAGGCACCACCCGCATTGTCCTGATAAATACAGTGCTTAGAAGATTATTTAACACTGATTTGAAAACAAAAAATAAAATTAAGTAACTAGGAACTATTTTTGCTGTCTCATCTCGCTGAAGCGTGGCAATGTTGAGAATCAGTGGGGGCTTAAGCTATTAATAAAAAATGCCATAAAAGTTATTTTTGTATTGTTATCAGCTGAAATATTCAAAGGTGGGTTTATTGTAATTGAAGTTTTTCAGATTATATTTATTGAATAATTCGCTTCCATTTTTTAAAAATCAACGCATTTAAGGTGAGCGAAGACGTAATTCAATTGAATAATATGAATAAACACAAATAAAAACAAAAAATTATCGTTTCACTTCACTCAAATTCGCGCGCCATTTGTAGTTCATGATTGAAGCCACAAAACATTACAAAGAATTTAATAACGGTGAGAATGGTAGATATCCCAAATTTTCTAGTAGATAATCTTGTTTGGAAACAAGTGCAATAGATGTATCTACATAATAATATGTCAACAACCTTGACAATTATACGAGGTGTGTTCAAAAGAAAGGGTGAATTTATTTATTCATCAATATCCATTTTCTCCCCTTCAAAGTAATCTCCCTCAGATATAATGCACTTATGCCAGCGCTTCTGGAATGCACTTTTCGAATCATCAGCTCGTTCTTCGATTCTGACTTTATCTCATCAATTGTTGCAAAACGCTTTCCTTTCATTGGTCTCTTCAGTTTCAGGAATAGGAAAAAGTCGCAGGGAGCCAAATCTGGTGAATACGGTGGTTGAGGCATGATTACGGTGTTGTTTTTGGCCAAATAATCACGAAAAAGCATTGATGTGTGAGCTATCGTGATGCAAAATCCATGATTTGTTTTTCCATAATTCCGATCGTTTGAGCCGTATTGCTTCGCGCAAACGTTGCATAACTTTCTTGTAGTATTCCTTATTAACCGTACGACCTGTTGGTAAGAACTCACGATACACCACGCCATTGTAATCGAAGAAAACAGTGAGCAAAACCTTCACATTTGATAGAACTTGGCGTGCTTTTTTCGGTATTGGCTCTTCTGGCCGCTTCCATTGGGATGATTTGACCTTGGTTTCGACGTCATAACCATATACCCACGTTTCATCACCAGTTATGACCCCTTTGAGCAAATCTGGATCGTCGTTGACGTCATTCAACAACTCCTGAGCGATACTAATGCGACGTTGCCTTTGCTCAAAATTTAACAATTTCGGAACAAACTTCGCTGCCACACGTGTCATGCCCAAAACATCCGAGAAAATTGCATGGCATGAGCCGATTGATATGCCAACATCCTCTGCAACTTCCCTAATAGTGATTCGACGATTTTCCAAAACCATTTTTTTCACTGTTTCGATGTTTTCTACGTTTGTTGCGTGGTTGCAACTCCAGGACGTTCATCGTCATTAACATCTTCTCGGCCTTCTGTAAAGCGCTTGCACCACTTATAAATACTTTTTTGAGACAAAGTAGACTCGCCGAATGCCACAGTCAACATTTTAAGTTGGAGCACTTTATTCCATTTTGAACGCAAAATTTAATACATATTCTTTGATCCATTTTTTTCAAAAGTAAAAATTCGAAGAACACACAAAAACGTGACAACCTTTCCAGTTGTCAAAAAAAACCACTAATCCAAAATGGCTGATAATGCTATGATAAACATATGTGTACCAAAATAACAAAAAAAATCGATAATCGAATGTACACAGCCTGCGAAAATTCAAAATTCACCTTTTCTTTTGAACACACCTCGTAGTCCTCCATTGATTATCACGCATTGAATTGGAAGCGCAAACGGAATGTTTTTGTAATAATGTTGACACAAATGCTTTTAACGATCAACACAAGTCACGAGTTCAGTGTCTGCGTGTGGACATTTGCAATGCATTTCTCATACAAAATACAACGTTGTTTGAATGCGATAATATAAATATTATATAATATAATAATGGCTATCATATTCAATACATATCGCCCGAGCGTTTGGGAGCGATGGATATGCCCTAGGACAAACTCAAATACAAACGCACAAAACGTGCACTTCACCATAAGTGTGTAAGAAATTTTACCACATCAACGTCAATAGGAGATTTATTCTGTTTTAAATTTCAGCGTCGGACATTTTCGATCGTTAGCTTGGTTAATATTATCAAATAAAGCAGTCGTTGCCACCCATTGAATAGAATAGACAATCCTTCAATGTTGCCAGCACTCGAAAGGCCCAGAGGACGTCCGCCCGGTATTTCAGTGATTTTTAGTAATGTAGATGCTCAAACAAACACGTCTAGCAAGCCGGTACATGTGGCCTACAACTCTAAGGGTTTGCGGGATTCTCGTGGGGCATCCGCATGTTCAGACGGAACTGTCAGTCAAAGCAACCGTGAACAATGGCGTCGACAGACGACATGTAGCAAATGCTCGATTTGATATTTACAACAACAACAAAAAAAACACTTAATAAATGGTTGCAAAAAGGAAAAATTTACGGCCGTTCTCCCCAACTTTTCGAATGATCAATCAGCCAAGTATTTTGTTGAGCATTCGGTGTTTTCCTGTTTCCAAGCATTTTTTATTCTAAATTGTCTATGGAGGTGCCTGGCCACTTTTGTAGACTAAAAATAGTGCCCGCCCACTTTCATAGACGTAAATTTGACATTTGACGTTTTTTAAGTGAAAAACAAGACAACACGTAGCTTATAATAAGTAAAATAAGTTAGGTTCTCTTCAGTTTTATTTAAAACATACAAAAAACATGTTTTGACATTCGAAAACGGAAATCAATCTTTGTCATTCAATATTTGAATCGCGATAAATACGAGTAGATCACAAACTAAAAATGACGTTCGATGAAATCGATATCATAAATTGATCATAAATTTGAGCGAGAATTTCGTTTGGAAGAGCGTATTTGTGCATTTGAACAGTATTGAGGCAAAATTTTGGCTCAACAGTTGCTCAGTGGGGTTGGGAAGAACGGCAGTTATTAACTTGTTAAGTAAATTGTTAATTAAACCAAGAGATCAAGAAAATGATTAGAGAATTAATGAAATCACGCATTTAAAGCATCTCTCCTTAGTTATACATTACAAAAAAGGATGATTGTTATGAGAAATGCCATTTAACTGCATGATAGATTGATTATAACTTTAAGACTTGTTGTCCGAGGCGCGCGAGTGCGCAGGTCAAAATAGGATTGTTGATATTTCTTCCGGTCGCCTGCATAGGTTTAGATAACTGCGCAGTTGTTTTTTATTCGTATGGTCCAGATAACCAGCGCAGACAACCTGTACAGGCATACAGGACAACTACTTTAACTGAACGTCTGGAGCCTGCATAATGATGGTATCAGTCGAATTATCCACAGAGCAACTTGACGAACATAAACATCGTAAACAGTGAGCCACATTCCGGCGTTGAAATTTTATGTATTTTTAGTAGAATAATAATATAGGCGAAGTATTGTAGAGAACATTGCTTGTGTAGTGGTGGATACCGATAGTGGTTCAAATTAAGTGGGATTCAAATCAAGTGGAACTCGAACCCGGGACCTCATGGTCTATCCGGGACCTTGGTTAACCTGACCAATCCGTGACCAGTCCCGGATACACCATGACGTTCTGGGTTCGTCCCAGCTGCTACCGTTATCTTTTTCTTTTCCGTGTCTTTTCGGTTTCATTTTGAGAGTTGTTAATATTATCTTCCGTGTTCTTTTAGTATTTTATACCTAGTACAATAGTACTTATCTCGTGTTTAAACATTATATTTAGTCAGTTAGACTTATTTATTTTTTGCTATTTTATAATTATTTGTAATGTCGACAAAACATTACAAATTATTTTGCCGCCAAATCCAACATAGCATAAAATATGAATATCTACTTGATTTAACCCGTTGAGTTAGCATAGCAATTCCAGTGCAAGTAATATAAAATATGAATATCTACTTGATTTAACCCGTTGAGTTAGCATAGCAATTCCAGTGCAAGTAATATAAGCACTCGTATTTTATAGTTTGTATTTTAAGTTATTTTGGTTACTTAGATTAACCTTTACTTCCAGTTCCATACCCCAAACTAAACCGGGGAAAGCATATCCAGAGGCTGCACGAGAAAAGACAGGGACTGTAAGTATTCAGGTCAAAGTTTAGTAGTAGATTTATATAAGCAGTTAGGCACTCCCACCTTCCACCTGTTTCCGCAAGGTGCCTGTGTAGTGTTATGTAGTCTGTAGTCTGTAGTGTGTGTGTACCTGCCTTCGAGGACGCCGCGTGATTTACGTAATTGAAGCAAAGGTCGGGGTTATCTCATTGTGTTGAAATACCTTCTACTTAACATACGAATACACGTATTGGGTTAGCTTGTTATTATCAACTGTTGATAATATACTATACTTAATAATATACGGAACTTAGGAAATTTAGATAGAAACGAAACCAGAAGGCAACATACCATATTAATATTTCTAATTTTGAAATTCTTAATCATGGAGGAATTCCATTTTAAAATTAAAAAAACGTTGTAACTTTTTCCATTTGTTTATTTTCGACCGGATCGGTTTCACCCTATTATGGGGATCTTCAGACGGGCACAATTAAAATTAAATCTATGGTTTACATAGCATAGATGTCAGGAGCGAGTCCCACCATTATTAGAAAGATTATAGATGTTATATATACCATAGATTTAGTTTTAATTGTGCCAGTCTAAAGATGTCCGTGATAGGGTGGAAAATATAAGTGGAAAAGGGTGTTTTTTATGTTAATAATATAAAATACATTAAAATTAATAGTTCATATAAAGTTTATTGAGTTTTATAGAGCGGAAAATAGTCTCAGAATCTCCCTGGTGAAAGACCACCATTCAGAATTGAAACGTTGCTTGAAATTGCTTTAGCCGTGTATGGTGACCAGATTTGAATAGTCAGGTACTTCCCCACCTTTCTTTTCCTCCCATCTACTTCCCCTCCCCGCTATATTCCGCCTCACAACATACCCCAATTGAGGATGCCATAGTCTCACTGGCTCCATACGGTTGGGACTCTTGTGCGGTATTCACATAATTTTATTTAATCATAAATAAGCTTTTTTACAACACTGGCCGTAGGCATGTCGTGAATTCATTCCAGTTTACGTGAGGTTCATAACACAATATTTCCACGCATCGGTAGATTTAATGTAAAAATTGATATAATTATTGACGTTAATTCGAATAAAACTAATATATTTTTTTAATGAAATTTTCAATTTAAAAAATATCCGCAACCGAGTTGATGCCAAAAAAATCAAATGTCAAAACAAAACGCAATGTCTGTGTTTATAATAACGTCTGTGTACCCTTTGAAGAACCTCCGAACCTGGAATCGGGTGTTCGATAACTAAGGTCGTAATTTACATTATACTAAGATATACGTTGTAATATTACATACAAATTAAAACGCGCAGCAATTCACATCCTACCTAACACTTTTAACTAAAACGTGTGTAAACTTCAGCAAATAAATAAATAGACGTTTTCGACATATTCTAAACCCTCCGTCCCGCATTAAAGCAAAGAATAATTAGTTCTGAATGCATCTGATATGTACTTCTTTAATTTTAAGTTTCTACAATTATTTTTGTAATGCTTAACTAAATAATGTACATATTCACACTCCTATTTGTACACTTTTAACTAAAACGTGTGTAAACTTCAGCAAATAAATAAATTGACGTTTTCGACATATTCTAAACCCTCCGTCCCGCATTAAAGCAAAGAATAATTAGTTCTGAATGCATCTGATATGTACTTCTTTAATTTTAAGTTTCTACAATTATTTTTGTAATGCTTAACTAAATAATGTACATATTCACACTCCTATTTGTACACTTTTATTGTGGGACATGTATTATATGTTTGTAAGAACCCTACGGGCGTTCAACAGAAAAGTAGAATATATACCGACCATATTTTACACCCATCATTCCTACCTTAGACACCATAATATCAATACATACAATGCTGTATTATCTTACCTTTCTTATCTGTAAATTGTTTAGAAATAAAAACACATGAATAAATTATGTATTTATTATCTGCATCATTTTTCCTACATCAAAATAATTATGAACGGAAAAATAAAAAATAATATTATGAAAAAAATTACGTTTTGCATTGTTTACGCCGCCGAAGCGCAATGTTCCCAGATAGGGTATTTAATCACAAATCGATGAGTCATAAATATGTAATTAATCCAAGTACAAAGATTAGCGCTAAGATGTGAGAAACACTACCGCAAGGTAGCGCAATTATTGTTGATAAACATTTCACATTTCCTTTACATTTAAACGTGACTAACATAATCTGGTATAATTAATTATATTTAGCACATATTTGATAAGGGCAAAAAGTTATCTGAAATTATTATTCATTTGGTGCAGTGGCTCTCAACTGCTTTTGGGTCGCGACCCCATTAGTGATTCCACGATAACTAATTTAATGTCGCGAGTGGACCGCTTTCTGAAAATGCGTGGTGCAAATTATTATTCATTTGGTGCAGTGGCTCTCAACTGCTTTTGGGTCGAGACCCCATTAGTGATTCCACGATAACTGATTTAATGTCGCGAGTGGACCGCTTTCTGAAAATGCGTGGTGCAATTATTATTCATTTGGTGCAGTGGCTCTCAACTGCTTTTGGGTCGAGACACCATTAGTGATTCCACGATAACTAATTTAATGTCGCGAGTGGACCGCTTTCTGAAAATGCGTGGTGAAATTTTTGGGAATAGATTAAGACAATTTGTGTTTTTTTTTTAATACTGGTTTCGTACAACGACTAACCAGAATAGAGGACCATAAATCGGTACTGTAAGTACGAATGCTCACCTTAATTTTATAGAAATCAAGTGATCCAAAACCACGATATATTTTAATAATGCTATTTTAGGGTAAATAAAACACATCGAAATAGATCTTTTAAAATAACATACCTACTTAAACATGTTTTTTTTAAGGTTTACTGTTTTGGGCGGCGACCCCACAGAAAACCATTCGCGACTCCATTTGAGGTCGCGGCCCATTGGTTGGGAACCTATTACTGTAGTTACTTTAGCGGTTATAAGTTACATTATTTACCTAATTTATTTATAACACTTAAACATGTCATTGGGTTCAAAAGTTGCGAGGACTAAATAGATTTTTATGAATTAGACTTTAGATAGGGTATGAAATAGTTTTTTATTTCAATAAAACCTTTTTATTTATTTCGTTCAAAAATATAACAACTGAATCGTGGGACAACTAACAACAAAAACAAGTAAACAATAAATATAATTTATTTATTTTATTTATTTAATGTTATTATTAAGTTCTGTAAGTATTTTTAGTTTTCATTATTGTGACAGCTGTTTCGGCATTCAAGGCCATTTTCAAACTTGAATGCTGAAACATAATATAACAACTTTAAATTAATATAACGGAGTTCAAGGTAGACCTCATTTTTAATAGAGTTTCATATTTTTATCATTAATGTGATTACTGTATGATCAGTGGCGTGCATTGCTCTATGACCAAAGGTGGGCTGTGCAATCTTTTTTAAATATTTGAAAATGAAAAATTTATTATCATCTTCAGATGACTGTTATGGCCAACTGAATAATAAATGAGCGTACAATACAAGTTCCTTAGAGTAGGGACAGCTTTTCAGCCTGTATGGACTGCACGCCACTGCATGTGATGTTGTAGTAAATATCTAGTAATCCCGGCTTCGCCCGAGTTTTAATAAAATATTTACGCAAGATGTTTTCTTATTGAATAATTTAAAACTAAAGAATAAAAAAAGTATGGCTTCTTATACTATTTTTGACAGTTGGATGTTTCTAGCTCCATAGCTCATGAAGAAAGTTACGTTGAAGTAGTAATTTCAAACAGAAAAAGCGGTGCACCACTTGAAAAGTTTTGCTGCTTTATAGATTATTTTGTCCCCCAACTCTTTTCACAAACACAACTTCAAAACTTAAAAACAAATTAAGTATCGTAATATAATTACGTTACTCGAAGAATAAAAAAAAGTCTAGATATCGTCATACCATTTTAGCTCGTAATTATTTCCCTCCCCTGGGAAAAAAATTACGTTTATACCCAACTGATAATCCAGGGAAAGATTGACCGAAGACGTAGTAGTAAAGGAATACGCACTGGTAGCGGAACAGTTTCTCTAACTTGTTCCGGATCGCAAGAAGATTGAAGATTGCCTCAATGATGGCCAACATCTCATAAGAAAAGTCACCAGAAGAAGAAGAAAAATACCCTTTGTCTCTTAGGAAAACCGTGCTAATTTTACGTCTCATCCAAGGGATTATCGCCGGAAAAATACGTGAGAAATTTCATGTAATACGTCGTAATACATTTTTACGTAACGTAAGAACTTTCCTAGGAAAACAAACAAAATAAACTCGAAAGTTTACTCTTCCACAGAGATGTTCTACACATCTCTCTTCAATATTCAAGGGCGATGCGTGGATAGACAACATTTTGGCAGTAGTCCACAAATTTATTTATTTTGGCTTTTTACTCCAATGAATTCGCGTGATGCTGTGAGAAAATATGTCTCTAATAAATAAATGATTGACTAGTTTACATAAAGATTACGAGAATAGGTACATGAAATTTGGTTAATCGTATTTTTTTTCTCGTGACTTCAATGTTCAATGTGAAATCAATTCTAAAATTAATTATTATGTCTCGGCTTGACAAGGATTGGTTATTAATAGCGTACTTTCCAAAGTAATTAAAAACCGGTATAAAAATATTCGATAATAACTATTAACAACCGAGTATTTTTTGTCAGGCGTAGGTACCTACGTGAAATAATAACACATAGTTTAAAAGTACTTCATGTCAAACGAGTCTACCTGGTTCGGTCTGCCATGCTGCCGTCACAATTGAACTAAATATTATATAATTTGACTAACACTTAAACTACATTATTAAGAAAATCGCTAAGAAAGTTCGATTCTTAAAAAGGATCAGAAATAAGTTCTAGTGTTTTCTTATGTAATGAAGCCCAAAATACTAAACTACAGCTTATACAAAATAGGGGGATGAGGATTTTGAAATGCAATATTTTTACTAGAGTTAAAATTATGTTACGAAATTTAAATATGATGACAACGTAACAACATATAATACTAATAGAGGAACGGCTGCGCTGCCTCTTTCATACATAACTTAATTTTGTATTTGATGCCAAAATATCCATCCGAACTAAATGATACATATTTTTAAAAAATTAAATGTTTAGTAAATATCTAGTACGTATGAGAAGTATTTTATTTCTTTTTTTGTTTTAAATTATGAAGTAAAAAAAAAATCATTATTTTAGAGGCAACTTAGAAAAATATTTACGGGTTTATAATTTTTTTTAATGATCATATTTGCTATGTAAATATGATTAAGTAAATAAAAATATAAAAATAAAACATAAAAAAACCCTTCTCCGGTCGATATTTTAAATTATGTACGGCAAATTTGTGTTCCAACGTAAATTGGTCGTTTTTATTTAATTTAATGTCCACCATAATGCTTATTTTAATTTAGAATTTTAATTTTTTTATTTTATATTTTCAAAGCAGAAGGCGCAAAACTTTTTTTTAGATCACCGTTAGCCCCCAAATAATTGTTAAAGGTGCCTCTAAAATCGCGAAAAATCAATTCCTTTAATGGCTTATAATTCGTAATGTAAAAAAAAAATAATAAAAAAATGACTTCTTATCCGTACTAGAATTCACTATACTTTTTGATGAAAAAAAATCATTGAGGTGAGTATTTTGGCCTCAAATCCAAAATTAAGTTTTGTATGAAACAGGCCGCGCAGCCGTTCCTCTGAACGACGCTTTATAAACTTCAAAATAACACTCTCTAAATATCTGCAAAATAATATGATGTATAATGTAAATGTTCACAATTATCACACGAGAAGTTGTCATGATTTTAGGCTTCCCAAAACTAAACTTACGTGCACATAAAACTAAGCTTACGTGCATATAAAACTAAACTTACGTGCACATAAAACTAAGCTTACGTGCACATAAAACTAAACTTACGTGCACATAAAACTAAGCTTACGTGCACATAAAACTAAGCTTACGTGCACATAAAACTAAACTTACGTGCACATAAAACTAAGCTTACGTGCACATAAAACTAAACTTACGTGCACATAAAACTAAGCTTACGTGCACATAAAACTAAACTTACGTGCACATAAAACTAAGCTTACGTGCACATAAAACGGCGTGTTTTATAAAGGTTAATTTTTTTTAATAGCCATATTGGAAGACGCAAGTGGCACTTTTCATAGGATATATGTGCTGAATGTGTGAAAAAAAAACTTATCATTTGTATGTATACATATCAAGATTATTTTCTGTTAATTTTAAATCAATTTTTATATTATCAATAACAATTGAATCTTGAGAGGCTACAAGAGTGGTGCATTCGCAATGAACTGTTTCTCAATATTGAAAAATGTCTAACTATAACTTTTGTTCGAATTAAAAATCCCATCACGTATCAACATAGCATCAACAACATTCACCTAAAAGGGGTTGAGCAAATAAAAGACCTTGGTATAATTTTTGACAGCAAACTAACTTTTGTTCGCCACATTAATGAAATAACTAATAAGCCCATGAAATGTTTGGGATTTATTTTGAGAATGGTGAAAGATTTCAAATTGATTAACTCCTTTAAATTACTGTTCACTGGATTGTTGAGAAGCAATTTGGAGTATAATTCGACAATCTGGGCTCCATTTTATAAGATTCACCAACAAAAAATTGAGAGAGAGTGCAGCATAAATTTCTTCGATTTATTAATTACAAGTTAGGTATTCCAATCGAAAATCTTAATTATACATTTTTAATTTACCTACTTAACCTAACTGATTTATCATCTGGGCGCACAGTGAGCGATTTAGTATGTCTCTTCAAAATAGCAAATGGCAGATTGGACGCCCGGGATTTAACGAGCCTTATTACCCTGCGTATACCTAGCCGGAATACGAGATAGACGTCTCTGTATAACAATCCAGCGTCTTCAAATAATTATTTCGAGAACTCTCCGATTCAAAGATTGCACAGACTTAGTAATGAGTTTGGTTCAATTGATGTTTACCGTTACAACACTGTGTCCAAGCTAAAAATCAGTTTATTTGAATGTTTTTATTAAATTTATTAAGTTTTTTTTTCATGTTCATCATTTTTTATTTTTATTATGTTATGTTTCTGTAAAATACCCAATCAGGCATAATAAAGGCTTGTTGTTTTATAAACACGTATATTATAAACTGTTCATGTCTTACAACGTCATAGTAATTATAAATCTACTGCTACTAAGTTTTTTTTCATTCGCATTGTACCAGACGTAATCTGGTACACCAGCGAACTGAAGAAGCCGACTGATCCCAATCTACGGAGCGAGGCTTGGAGGGGGAGGTAGCTCTCCTACCGTTCCTTTTGCAAGTAGGAACGGTACTGACGACAACGACTTTTGTTAATCTTGTCCGAGGCAGTTGCTTATTGGGTCCAGTCCGAGGCAGTAGTCCGATGGAGATAAGCAGTGGTCAGAGTGAAACAAGGCGAGTGGTTCAGAAGTCAGAGCGGGCGGCGGGCAGAGATGAGTACTTGTCAGGCGGCGGTCAAATGCTAACTGCCGCAAACTGGCGTTTGCAGGCTATTTATGCGGTCCACCAAGCGCGGACCGCCGGTGCCGTGTAGATGCCCGACAAGTCGGTCTCCCTCCCACCAACTGTCCCGCTCCAACGCTTTTATTCAGTCATTTCAGTTTGAGCGGTCTGGTGCGAACAAGCTCGCCAGACCGCCCGTTACATATATTAACAGACAACGATAATTTAATAATAAGTGTGCAGCTTCAAATATTCCGGGAGACATGACGTCCGATACACGCATCTTTTTATAGTTATATTTATTATGTTATGTTTCTGTAAAACATCTAATCAGGCATAATAAAGGTTTGCTGTTTTATAAACACGCATATTATAAACTGTTCATGTTTTACAACGTCATAGTAATTATAAATCTGCTGCCTTTATTACCCACCTATTGCGCTGAAACTAGCTACTTACTAGTATCTACCTTCTCATTTATTTTATACTTGTGTTATTATATTACGCACTAAACTACTTCTTTTACTCTATTGTACAACCTGCTGTTGTAATGTAACCACAGTTTATACTATTATTCACTGCGATAATTACGCTGTAACTACATACTGTTATATTGTACCTACTTCTTTTACACTTTATTTATTATTTTATGTGCACATTATTGTACTCCCTTGTAAAACTATGTGATAAGTGTATCATCGTGTAAAAGCCTTCTAGGCGTGAATAAACAAATAAATAAATTTACATCTACTTATTTACTAGACAGTGTAATTTTTTTAATGTGTTTCATTCTACTTTATGTACATGCTATACATTGCGAAATGTATTTTTTATTACTGGATGTATGAAAAATCAGTCAAAAACAAACAAAAAAAAATACGAGAATATGTTCTCTATTAAATTCTAAACCCCCTTGTAATAAAGCAAAAGGCACAAAAAAATTGTTTCACCGTCACCCTGTTTTTCATTTTGTCACAAAAACGGCAGTAATGATTGTAGGCAATAAGACAGTATAGTGAGTTTCATAAGCAAAAATACAGGGTAGGCGAGGCATATATATATCATGATGGACCGTGTGTTTTTACAAACAGCATTGGGAAGTATTGGTCTGTGGAACACTGTGGGTGGGGCCTATCATGAGTCGCAAGTCATGTAAATTTGTAGGAAATACGCAGGAAATTGTTTGTATAAATAGCACTCATCCCTTTGGGGATGTTGTAATTTGTAAGACTAAAGGAAATGTGAGGGGTGAAGGGGAGATGGGAGAGGAATTTGTGAAGAACCTGTCTGGCGATTCAGATCTAGTCACTAAAGATAGCTGGTTATTTCATAAGTTTCGTTTCTGAATGGTGGTTCCTCTTCAGGGGGATACTGAGAGTATCTCCCACTCTGGACCTAAGCGAAATTCTACTACACATGATTTATATTTGTGAAGTAGCCCCAAATAGCTAACAAAACATAAATATGTAATAATGATTGCCTTTTATCCCAGAAAGTATGGTCTTATAAAATAGATGCCATAATTACCAACAATATAAAACTAACAATGCGTTAAATGAAAAAAAGATAAATTAAAATGAAAAGACTAAGGCGAAACGAAACGTAATATGCACTCACATGAGGCGTAATTTTTATATTTTAGAAGAAAAAAATAGAAACACTTTTAACACGTAATGCTTCTAAATATTGAAATGAATTGTTTGTTGGCGGGTGTACACGTGGAATATGAAATGGTATAATTTTTTTACTGTAGATTTAAAGCTCAAGTCCTTCAAGAAGCTAATAAAAATACAATATTAGATCTTAAAATACTTAAGCCTTAAACCTACATTAAAAATGTATCCAATTTCATATTCCGTATGTGCACCCGCCAACAAACAATTTGTCTGAATATTTAAGTGATTTTTCTAAAATATTTGAATTAGCGCCATCTGTGAGCGCGTAGGGCGTTTCGTTAAACTTAACAGAAATGAAGTCTAGTTTATTGCAGCGTATTGCCGAAAGTTTTATTGACACGCTTCATAACTATGTAGGCGATACCCCATGCTTATACTATACTCGTACATGTTTTACAGTAGAATAGAATTATAAAATATGACTGCAAATGGTTCGATTCCGCAGTCCCTAGATATTTACTTGCTAGTTGACGGTCTTCCCGCGACACGGTCGCAGCGCTACCTACCTATTTGCAATCGATTGTCACGACCGGCGACCGCGGTAGTACGGAATTCAGTCGCCAGTCGCCGCCCGAAGCGACGGCTACGTCGCGCGAAGCTCACGCCGCTCGATACGATGTGCTCCGACCAAAAGGACGCGGTGCTGTTCCGCGACGACCCCAGATTCAACATTCTCCTAGCAAAATCCGTACATAAACATCCTTGTCTCTATGACTACACCATCTCAGAGTACACGAGCAAAGTCAGCTCGGAGAAGGCTTGGTTGCAAGTCGCCGACGAAGTTAATGAAACGAGTGAGTTGTAATTTATCAATATTACTATGTTTTGTCCTCTTGCGACGCGACATGCGAACGGTCACGACACGTCATAACTCACAACCGCATGACGGTGCAGTGTGACGTGTGACGCCATCGTGTATTTAACAATTTACATAATACATAAGTTACTCATTCATAGTAATAAATAATAAAATTAAGTATTTTCATTAAACAGTTTTTATGAAGTAATAAGTTTTAAATATGATTTACCTATTTTATTACGTATTTATTCATATTATATCATGTCGTGAGATTTTTTAAAGCGTCCAGAGAAAAAAAAAAATTGTATTTTTAGACCAGAAATTATCGTCTCACGTGAATTTTTCATAAAAAATTATTAATAATAATTAAATATATTATTATCATTTTATTTAAACGTAATTTATTTATTGCATTACTTAAATAATTTCATGGAAAATGTTCAACCAGTTTCCACGATAAATCAACACACATATAAATCGGCACACTTCTTAAAAGTGATTTAAAGTCATTAAAAATAGGAAAAAACAACTAGCCCGAAAATCTAATTAATATTATTATTATTTTTTTTATTTTTTATTTTAAAATGATTAATTGGGTTAGGTGAGATTAGGTTTACGGCCTACTTTTTTCGTCCATTAAATGACTATCCTCAGTTTTAAAAGGTGTGCCGATTCATACGTGTGTTGAATTATCCTGTCACCTCTTCGACCACCATAAGGCGGGCTTACGCCTAGTTTGGTGGGTCTCAATATTACTATGTTTTTAAATTCTATCACACTAATGCGAAATTAATTGAATTGAATGTTTGGTATTATGATACGTCACTCTCAAAATTTAAAGCATCAATAAATAAATATTCATTGTTAATCGATGACGTAGAAATGGGAACGATAAAATTACTTGGTGTCTTATATACGGTATTGTTTAACTAAACTCTTCGCATGGCCCCTGCCTTAGCCCGCCTCACAACTTCGCCGAATCGGGTGGCGAAATACCTTTACACAGTACAGCCATGGAAGTTCTGGTGGGGCGTTAGATATAAATAAAACATAATAATATGGAAAGACGCATGAATAGATAATACACGCATATTAACAAATTATAGATTTCCTCAAATAATCCTTTTTTTGCAAAAGTTTTACTTAAAGTGTTAGAAAATAGAGAGATATTAAAAATAGTGAGTCTATAAAAATTGTCTATAAAAACGTTTTACGTATATATATTTAAATGCTAATTTAATGCCTTACGAGTAGGAAAATACCTGAAAAATTGGAGTTATTTTCAGAAAAAAAGGCGGTGGAATTTTGCAACAAAAATGGTGTTAATTATTTTCCTGTTTTTTTTAAATCTTTTTAGGTTTTTTTATTGAAAAAAGAATGACAGTTTGCGGCGTTTTCGACGTGAACTTTTACCTCCATTCCATTTTATGGCTATTCATGCTTGTCAAAAACGTGGACATAATACGTATATTATTATTTTCTTATTAAAAAACCAAAATGTAGCGTGAAAAATTCGAAAAATTACGGTACTATGTTTTTTCAGCTTTAAGCAGTCAATCTAAATATTAATATGTTGCGGGATTTTTTAATTTTTATTGTAGTTCCTGCTTGTATTTTGTTTGATCCATTTGATAATATAAGTACATATGTATTATAAGGTGGAAACAAATTTTTATTTGTATTCAATAAGAAACAAAAGTACCAACAGACCTTGTTAATAAAGGAACACACTGATCCTTCCTCCGCCTTTCAGATTTCAGTATTTAGCAATAATAATATATTTTTATTTGTTTCAGTATGTTGCTGTAAAACCAAATGGAGAAATATGAGATCAGTGTTTGTCAGAAAACAAAGAATGAAACCAAACATCAAAGGCAAACCATATTACTTGAATGAATACATGAAATACCTCCTACCATTCCTTAAAGGTTCTGCAGCTAATCCAAAACAAAGAGAAGAAGACAATGCGGAAGATACTACAACAAGAGACAGCCCCTCGCCCCCGCACACCGAATTCGTTGTGAATGAAGAAATAGACATTGACGATGTTGCAGAAGATGACACTGGCGGTGATTGGACTGATGGTGAAACAAACCCTCTGGCCACAAACAGGATTTTAGGCATCAAACAAGAAATAGAAGAAAGCGCCCCAGCTTTGACGTGGAGCAGGAGACGCAAAAAGTCTTCCAAATCTCAAATGAGAGAATCTGTACCCGGAACTAGCCGAATCAAAAAGCAAAATACCAGTAGTTGTTGCGAGGATGAACCTCGGAGGATGTTCCTTCTCAGCTTGGTGCCCGAAGTGGACGAATTCACCGAAACGCAAATGAGATCTTTCAAAAGAAGAGTTCTTGATCTAATTGATGAAATATCTGAATGTTGAGCGCATGATATCTTTATATTCTATTATTTCTTTTAGTTTTTGTTCGGTAACATCTTTGTCGCATTATTCTTGATTTGATATAATATAAAAAAATAATATTTTATTATAATTAACTCTATAAAATTATAATATTATTATTTTCCTAGTTGGCCATTCCATTATTAAAATGTTATATTGAAAAGTATTGAAAGGTATTAATTAATAATAAAGAGAACCTATAAAATTGACTATATTATTATACTTGTTTGGCAATAATAATAACGACCCATTCCATTCCATTAAAAAATTAAACATATTGACTCCTTAACATGAGACATGCTTCATAATAGGCCATGTTTCCATTACAAATTGTTAAACGAGTCATTTCAACAAAATCTTCTCTCAATAACAACAAATTAATAATATTTATGCTTCAAATCCGCTCAGTTATAAACACCCCACGATGTTTGCGCTTTAACTAATCACAACAATATATTATATTCACCAAAAAACCTTGAAATATTAATAGACTTTGCGAAGAAAAAAGATTTTCCCGTTAACATTACAGATAACTAACTGGCTGTGCGGCGTGCGGCGTGCGGTAGTGACCTCAGCATTGTTAAATTCTCATTTCAGTCTAATAAAATTGGGAGACGTTTGCGTGTTAGCACAAAAATTATAGCGTACCTTCAAACTATAAAATCATCGCGCAATGGCCGTCAACTTAATGTGTTTATTTTGTCTGTACAGGCAAGGCAAACGCCTACATTCATGCAAATAATAGAATTTCACATTCTGTTAGCACACAAAAGTCCTGAAATAATACGATTTTTGTCCCAAAATAATTAGGCCTAAACAATTGCGTCAGATAGATAGATACACGTTAAATCAAAATACATACATATGAATTTTCATTAAAATATGCTAGTAATCAGGGGAGATAGACGACATTATTTATTAGTGTCACAAACGCGAAACTCAAACTAGATGGGCTTGCGGCTTGACTAGCGGGCGACAGGTGGAATTGAGATATCAATCATTGGCGTCCTTGGTAGGGGGAGGGAAGCTGGGTTGGATTGACGACCTAACCTAAAGAATAAAACTGTGGACGTTGGAAGAATGCGAGCTGCAAAGGAAACTGACGAAGAGCTACGTCTAAAGACTTGTCCGGTGTCTATGAAAAAGAAATAGAATCTCAGAAATACCTTGAGAAATGTCGTTTCTAATACATAAACAGTAGGAACTCAGATAATTTTACATTATTTTCTAAAGTGAATATTACAAACACATAAAATTGGCTAATAAATGTTTATAAAGAACTTTAATCGGCGATGGTAAGAACTTGTAAATCTTAAATCTTTTAGATTGCGAGGTTTAATAGATGTTGGCACAAAAGCTTCCCCGATGGTCGTGGCTCATAGCTCATTTTAGATTGCGAGGTTTAATAGATGTTGGCACAAAAGCTTTCCCGATGGTCGTGGCTCATAGCTCATTTTAGATTGCGAGGTTTAATAGATGTTGGCATAAAAGCTTCCCCGATGGTCGTGGCTCATAGCTCATTTTAGATTGCGAGGTTTAATAGATGTTGGCATAAAAGCTTCCCCGATGGTCGTGGCTCATAGCTCATTTTAGATTGCGAGGTTTAATATATGTTGGCACAAAAGCTTTCCCGATGGTCGTGGCTCATAGCTCATTTTAGATTGCGAGGTTTAATAGATGTTGGCACAAAAGCTTTCCCGGTGGTCGTGGCTCATAGCTCATTTAAACAAACATTGTGAGCATTAAGAATGCAAGCCTAAAAAGGGTAATCAGATAATAAGGACGCGTAATATGCATCGTACTACGAGCTGAATAAGTCCATTGGAATGTTTTCTATCTGTTGGACGAATCAAAAGAAAGGAGAATATCAATTACATACTATTTTTTAAAGAAAATGGAAAATAAATATAAATTGAAATTCATACCACCCTTCTATATCCAGAAGACATTTACGCACTTAAATTTGGGTCGAAAGCTTTCAAATTCGATTCTCCTTGCATGGTCAAATTATATTTAGGTGAATGTTAAAAATAATACAAAATATTTTTACTGACATGTTGCATCCAGCGCAGTTGAAAAATACAAAGAAACGGATATTTTTCATAATAGGGGCTCTGCCAATCATTCGTCATTCATGGCGTTGATTGCCAAGCCCGATGGAGCTTACAAAAGTGGATTTATGCAGTTGTCGTAAGATACTTCATTAAATAAACAATTTTGAGCACGTTCATACAATCCACCACACAAAAACACACCTGTGAGGAAAACTCGAATGGCGCCGTGCACTTGGCAATGTATAACCGTTACGCCACGCTCATACGCATGTTATTGCGTACTACACAATATTAAACTATTTTTATCTCAGATACCCTTCGGATGTTTTTATGGGCCGAGCACCTGACTCGCGTAAACCACGCTGGAAGAGACCCGCGCCAGAGACCTAAATTAATCTCCCTACACGTCCACACGAATCTCTCTACCCGAGGTCGTAAGTGCATCGTTACACCGTGGCTAAACTATTTGCAGTTTCGCAATGTTTATTTATGCGGGTAATAAAATGTAACACTATTCAAATTAACTTAATTTAAGTTATCCACCGGCCTTGCGAAGATCGTTAAATGTTACTTTTTTATTCATGAGGCTAGAGCAATATAAAACTTTACATTCTTTTATTCGCTTATTTCATAAAGTTTGACAGTTAAGTTGATTGTCCATGTTTGCAAGAAATGAAATTTATTTGATTTATTGGCGTACAATTACGGCAATGTCAGACAAACGATGTGTCAAAAGCTCTATTAGACATTGATCTATTTTGAATGACTTTTCTAATATTATGTTAGTTATTGAGTCATGGTAGACTTTTCAAGGCTGTTGACTCGAGAAGGTGGGGAAGGTGGGGTATAAGTTCGACACCCCAAAAAACGGCAACGTTATCAGATGACTCACTGGGATCGGTCAGTGGTTAAGTTGGAATCGCGTTTGGGTCTCACCCAGGCGTCGTGAGTTCAATTCTTCGGCTGGCTAACTCCTCCATTACGACACAAGCAACATCTTCCGCTTACTGTGATGGTAGTAGGAGATTTTCAAATATTGTCCGGTTATTCGTAACCAGGGAATATTTGTCTTTCTTTTAAAAAAAGAAAAAGAAAATAAAAGAAAGAACCACTGACGTCAGAATGAATAGACTTGCTCGTACCATTTCAACAGCTGGAGGCAAAGGTCACATGACACCTACCCATTTTGGCACCAGTCTAGTTTACTGCAGTCCACGTTTGTTTTGTGTGATTTATAAAAAAAGTCAAACTAAATACTCTAACAGAACCTTTATTTTTTTTTACGTAAATTGGCGGCACCTCCAGCTCCCCCACCCCTCTCTTACTTTGGTTTCTTCCTTCCGTGTTAGGGCATCTCTATATATTATTTGCTCTGTGCTGTGAACATAGGTAATGAACGATTATTAGTATGAAACCGCGCACACAAAAGTGTTACTAACCCATACTAATGCAAATCCCATCTACGCATTTGTTTTTACCTACACACCAAAAAAAAATTTAGATCCTCCACACAGCATCCCCAAAGATGATATAGGCCTTGAGGGAAATTATTTCCTCCTTGGTCTCCTGTGTGGAGTTACTGTAAAAAAAAAAAAAAACGCATAACTTTAATTGGCTCCGTCGGCACCGCTTTGATAGTCCGTACAGTTTGGTCGTAGCTCGACGACAGTCGGCACGCCTCTATGCCATATCTCCCATTGTTTCTATTATTTATGCCTGTGAAGATCTTAAAACACATGTGATTTTTGAATGCACATAAGTAAGTACAATACCTAATTTGATTAAAAAATTAGAATTCGTTCACACCTCTAATTGAATACATGCATAAAGCCACGTTCATCTGATATTCCATACGATTGCTAGATCAATTTATCCATGAATATTAATCAGGCAGATGTTTTGCATTGTGCCAAATGAAATCAATGCAAGGCAACTTCAACACTCACGTGTGACATGCTTAAAACAAAAATAGATTCGTCGATCGATTGAATAAAGAATTCGGGAAATGAGTAGATTGCAGCAGTTTACCTTAAGTTATTCTCGAAGTCGTGATTTACTAGGCGTGAAGCTCTTTGGTAAATTATGTGAATTTTGTGAATTATGGTATCGTTGGAAGTCGAAGTTCAGAAACGGAATAAAGCGGTTCTCGGGAAGGATTAAAATGAAGTATGGCCTTGATAGTGGTTTGGTTTCACAATTGACTCTTTCTCAAGGTCAATTAATAATAGAGTTGTTTAATTCTGTGCTCAAAATAGAAGAGAAAGGTTCTGCTCTTAAACACACCAGGAGATTAGTAGACAAAGGAGGTAGAATACATCACGATTTATACGACAAATGCTAGCTTCTTCCTTATCCACGCATGGTCCTGCCGCTGAGAGATCCTCTGTATCCTTTGGTACATGCAACGTTTATAAATTTATAAGAAAGGTGGAGATGTTGCAACGGAGCTATCAGCGGAAATGATTATCCTACAAACTATTCGGTCTCATAGATCTATATATATCATGGTTACTTCTTCTGTGCTTATACAACCCTTCCATTCTAAGGATATATTTATAGAGCAAAAGTATTGTCTTCAACACGTCATCCATAGATCATTACTTCATTTTAATTGCACGATGCACTTTTATCTTGCCAAGCAAACATCATTAAATTATTTACAGCAATAATATGGGTGGGTAGTGACAGAAGTTATCATCTGCTACAATAAACGAGATATTATTAATAGCTCTAATTATGCAGCTATTATAACATACAGCGGATATACATTGAGAAGATTGGACCCAAGCCCAGCTTCATCTACAAACAATAATAGACAAAAATTAGTCGCATGGTGTCGGGCGATCTGCAAATGTGATGTGTTAGAAAATATATTATGCTGTAATCCTGGTACATGTATATTCCAAGAAGTAGGCAACTTCTTGGAGTAAGGGATGACTTAGATCGTGCTTTATTGAAGTTTATTTAAATTAAACTATGTAATATTATCAAAAAACACTTTTTTTTGTAATCATTCATATTATTTTTATGCGATACACGCGTTTCGAACATATTTTACCAAACAATATCTTCTAAGGGCTAAAAACTTTTAGTCATTAGATTAAAAAAATAGTGTGGCATATAAATTTCCAAATTGATTTTATTGTAAAAAAATAAGCTGTAAACACTAAGATTTATAGTTCAGACCCTTTCTTTATACATATGTCAAATTGCTCTGAAAAGGAAATTTATGAAAATTCATGAGAAACAAACACCGTACAAGCCCGGAAACAAACCTGACCTGAACCGCATAAGAGAGAATCATTTTAAAAGTGTGGTTTGAGAATTTTACAGAATTTTTTTATTAAAAATTTGGTGAAATCCGTCGAGACGTATTGAGGCAGTACTTACGAATAAAGGAGGAACAAGTATTCATTGATTTATTTTTTGATAAAACTAACCTTACTATAATAAACTACCTATGTAATTTTTCTAAATAAAAAAAACTGGTGTGGTAGAAAAAAATAATAATTGTTTATTTTTCCCAATATATTTTGTTAAATTAGTGTGAAATTCTTTAGGTTCAAAATTTGATATAGACCCATTAAAAATATGTTTGTTTATGATATCAAGTAAATACATCCGATATATTACAAATAAAGTGATATTTAAAGGTTGAACACATTTCTGTGCTCGCTATTGTAGTAACTAATATCGGATACAAAAATATGTTTGTTTATGATATCAAGTAAATACATCCGATATATTACAAATAAAGTGATATTTAAAGGTTGAACACATTTTTGTGCTGGCTATTGTAGTAACTAATATCGGATACAAAAATATGTTTATTTATGATATCAAGTAAATACATCCGATATATTACAAATAAAGTGATATTTAAAGGTTGAACACATTTCTGTGCTCGCTATTGTAGTAACTAATATCGGATACAAAAATATGTTTGTTTATGATATCAAGTAAATACATCCGATATATTACAAATAAAGTGATATTTAAAGGTTGAACACATTTCTGTGCTCGTTATTGTAGTACCTAATATTGGATATAAAAGTTTCAATATTTTTAATCGATTTTTTTTTCATATTGTAAAAATTATATGTATGGCTCCTCGTTTTACTCTCTAACAGTGTAATTCTAGGAAGTATAAATTTCATAGCTCCGTAGTTCATGATGAACATGACATTGTGAGCTCAAAACAGTTATAATAGCAG
Source organism: Halesus radiatus (assembly GCA_022606495.2). Taxonomy (NCBI): domain Eukaryota; kingdom Metazoa; phylum Arthropoda; class Insecta; order Trichoptera; family Limnephilidae; genus Halesus; species Halesus radiatus. Next base: position 21,424 of record JAHDVE020007480.1, on the reverse strand, counting down.
ACATGCAGTCACAGCCTTAGAGTAACACGCCCAGTTAGTGATTGTTAACAATGTTCTAACCTCTCCCACTTCCCTTTGTAAGTGTAGAGCAGCAGTCCCCCCCTTATTGTCGCAATGTCGCAATCGAAATCACCTCATAATGGAGACAGAGAAAGTGGGGAAAAGAGACAGCACGATAGAGTAGAACAGGACAGAGCATCAGAGAGGGGGGGGGTAGAGGGGTATATATAGAGAGGTAGGGGGAGGGGAAGGGAAGAAAGGGAACATCCTTAAAATCGGACTTTGGGTTAAATCTAATTGTTTATTTAAAATTTGGAATATATTATTTTTATTTGATTTTGATATTTCTAATGTTATTAAGGCGCAAACCTATTCCATTTTTATGTATTAATTGTACTCCTGTATTTTTATCAAAAGTATGGTTAGTATTAATTAAATGTTCGGCGAATTCTGAAAAACCTATACTTTCTTCCCCTCCCCCTACCTCTCTATATACCCCTCTACCCCCCACACTCTGATGCTCTGTCCTGTTCTACCCTATCGTGCTGACTCTTTTCCTCACTTTCTCTGTCTCCATTATGATATCTGTGTAGAGTAGTTTAGTTTATATGTGTACATTCCTGAAGAAGGTGGAGTCCAACCGAAACCTGTCGAATGCACAAATATATATATACAATAAAGTGGCTTAAAACATTTTTTTTTTAAACTTAAATTATAATGTCAAGCCACAAAGTGATTGCTTCTTTCGATAAAAGATATATAAAGAGATTTAAGGTTTTAACTTAGTAGAACGCTAAATCAATGAGAACCGTGAGCTTGTTACTTTGCAACGAGATGGCTCTATCTGAGCGTAATAGGAGATAATGACACCCGAAATGTGTTGCATATGTCCAGTTTACTCCGTTGTTTTGTTTGGTTGCTGTTACTGCAGAAAACCCCGCTTCACACAGATAGGATGTCGGAAATGGCTATATCGATTTAAATGACGGCCTCCATGGTCGAGGGGTAAGGCTCTCGACTACGAATCCGAAGGTCGCGGGTTCAAATCACGGCGTGCGCAAGTAAATTTTATTTAATTAATTTGTGCTGTTTCACAATTAATTCATTTAAAAATAATAAATAGTATATTCGCGCACGTTCCAGAGTGGAAAGTACTCTCAGTATCGCCCTGGTGAAAGACGACCATTCAGAATTGAAACGTTGCTTGAAATGGCTTTTAGCCGTGTTTGGTGACTAGATCTGAATAGCCAGATGTTTCCCCACCTTCCTTTTCCCCTTCTCCTTCCCCGCCCCAATACCTCCAGCCTCACAACATTCCCCAATTGGAGATGCCGTAGCCTCACTGGCTCCAGACGGTTGGGAGCAGTTGGGACTCTTGTGCGGTATTCATGTGAAAAAAAATGCTGTGGTGGCATTCTCAGGGCATTCCGCCATGACTTTAATCCAGAACATCGGCAGAGTTGTTGTCTCGAAAGTAGTTTTAAGGCTTAATATCCAGCAGTTGATCTTCTTCTTTCACAGGCATGCTAGATTCGCCTGGTTTGTTGACAAATTTTTAAGCTGGTCCATGGGCGGCCCGGTACCATTTGATCCACGGACCGGGACTGGGCCGCGACCCGGGGGTTGGGGACCACTGTGTTAGAGAAATGAATTAAGTTAAAATAATAATGACAATAACAGTATAAATATAATACTAGTGGTGAACAGATGACATTATTACAGTATAAAAATAGATTGATATCTTGCCTGCTTTACTCACAGTCAGTGGCCACATACTGCTACGTATTTGTTTATCAAACGCAATCGGGAAGTGCATCAATTAACCCTAACCTAACGCTGAATATGATTGACAATACTGATGCAATTGAGCTGAAAGAGCAATAAGGAACTACAGTCAATTTATAAATAAAATAAATATAAATAAAAATGTTTTTTCTAAAGTTTGTTTTCATAGTTAAAATAATTTTTAATGTTACAATTTTTCAAAGCCCACCAAAACGCTCCAAATCTATGGCCGGTCGGTTTTGATCAGTTTTGACGTTAGAATGTCAAATGTCAAAACAAGGATGAGCATTACCGTACATAATTTTATATTCTATTCACAGAAAACTATAACTAAACGTAAGTAACAAAATTATTTACCTTTTTAGAAACTTTAACTCAAAGAATAATAATAGGATTTAACATTATTATAATATCCGTATTGACCACTGGTTTGCACATGAATATTCTTATTTCGGTCATTAATAATAGTTTTTTTTACATTGAACAACAATTATACAGCTTAGTCACCCAAATTATGTTTAAATGTTGCCAAAACAAAACAAAAATACAAATCCAAACCAGAATACGTGCGGACGAAATCCGTGATGTCAGTTGTCGATAATGTAATTGTAATAACATAACGGGGTGTTTTAATGAGATGATTTTGTTATTCACTTTTAAATAACGATTTATAAATTATACGTATAATTAATTATATATATAAGAAAACGTGTATTCAGAACCGGCGTTTGCTGATCTATATGATATGCCATAATATTTTTCAGTGGAGTTCCTTATTACCATTGGTCGATGTTATTACCCATTCATGTTTCACTTTACTGATAGCCTAAGCCAATATCTTTATTTTCTTCTAATATAGATATGAGTTTTGTATAATAATACTAGGCTTATTCGGTAATAACAATAAGGAACTCTAGTCAACTTTTTTTAATTTTTCAATTAATATTCGTAGAATGTTTCCATAATAGAACTAACTCTAAAAGAATTCTGAATACAACAAAAAAATTGAAAAAACAAATTGATGCAAAATTATAATAGTATTCTGTTGGTAGTGGCGTGCAGTCCATAGAGGATGAAAAGCTGTGTCTACCCCAAGTAAAAGGAACCATAAAAAGTATTACATCAAAAATTGAATTATTTACAAATTGGTATTGAGTTGACTACAGCAATCAGCGAAATATGGTAGGTAATATAACGGCCATTTTCTAAAGCACAATTCTTACCAGAACTTTAAAAACCCACACACAGCCTACCTTTGGTCATAGAGCAATGCACGCCACTGGCTGCTAGTGGGGGAGGGATTATATTTTTTCAGTTTTTTTTATTATTATTGTTTATAGTTTTAAAAAGTTAATAAATATAAAAGCTTTAAAAAATAGATTAGAAAAATATTTAAAATGTTAGCAAATACATATTTACTGTTGTTGATTTTTTTTAGATTTCGAGGGTGTTAGAGATTGTATAATTTAAAAAAAAATTAATGCAGTACTTATTTTCTTTGCAAAATGCAACTTTTGAGATATCAGGAATCTCCTAATTTAAAAAAAAAATAGGAAAATGGACGCACCCTATTATGGACGCGGTGCTACCTCGGTTAATGGGATGATATCACCATTTTTGAACTTACTAGAACGACAATAGCATATGCTTAGCTTAGGTTACGTGGAATTTAGCTTCATTGAGGTTTAATTTATTCTGAGATTGATTTTAAATTTCATGGGCAAGCAGAGCCATCAATGTTGAAGTTTATTTTTTCCTGTGGTGAACATTATAATTCTGTTTATATGACCAGTTCCAATAATACCATAAAATAACAATAACACGATTCACAACATTATTCTTTAGCAACGCGATCCATAGTATTTAACATTTTCAAAGATCAGTTGTTGAAGAATAGCATCGTACGTGGATAACAAATCATAGTACAAATCGATAATATTTCTACTAAACCCAGATCACACAAAATACTGTTTTTTATGGTAATAAAAATAGACCGATTAGTGGCTGAGTTGACATCGCATCTGGGTCCCATCCAAGCGTCGTGAGTTCAATTCCTCGACTGGCTAAGTCGTCTATCACGACACAAGCAAGATCTTCCACTTACTGTGATTGTAGTAGATTTTCAAATATTGTCAGGTTATTTGTAACCTGGGAACGTTTTTGCGCAATTTTAAACCAAACTATGACAGAATTTTCAATAATTATAATTTGTAATTCGGAGATTTAACTTCTTCTATGTTGGCTAATCGTTGCCTTGCGATGGGATAATCGCTGTAATCAAATTTCTAATGCGCATAAAAAATAATATTTTCACATTCGCCAATTTTTTTTCTTATACCAGATCGTTAGATGATATCATTGGTATCTATACCGTCGACCTTTTTCTAAATCGAGAAAATAAAACGAAACAACAAATTAACATAATAATGTAAGTATTGGCTTAACCTTCGGTCGTCCGAAAATTTGTTGTAGGTAGGTATTAGGAAGACACAACACACAGTGGAAAAATATAGTAACATTGACTTCTAATTTTTCGGTAACGGCATATATCCCTCTTAACTCTTAACGCTTAACGGTCAGCACCCAAAAATACACGCTTTGCAGGGTTCCTAACTCAAGAAATACTATGAATGATTTATCTGTAAATTCTATACGGGTAATTAAGAAATGTCTAGGTTTCAAAAGACAATAATACTCAAACTCGAATTTTTTAAATTCTACGAGTATATGAAATACGTACTGGAATTTTAGATAAAACGTTCAAATTGCTTTCACTGATTTTCAAACTGCACATATTTTCAGACATTTTGGGATGTATTTCATAGAATTTTAAGATTTGAGGATTTTTACCTTTTGAAACCTGACGTATTTTCGTAACTACACATAATAGAATTTACAGATAAATCATTTGTGGTATTGCTTGAGTTAGTAAGTGATATATAGGGCCAGTTTTGAGTCTGGCCCTTAATACCTACTATCGGAGTTGTAATGGCCTTACCATCACCATAATCTCACCATAAACCTTGGAATTTTTTTTTTTTATATACATAACTTCCATGCTGGAAAACCGAAGACTAGAGACACCTACCGACTTATAAAGCTTTTGATTGCAGTGGACTATAGATTAGAGTTGGTTAGTTCAGGAATGCATTTCGCAGAAGGCTCGCTAGATGGTAGTAGGGAAGAGGGAGTTTACATTATACTTGGTCATACTTGATTGGATAAGTCTGTTAGGAGGGCCAACCAATGGAGTGAACTTGTTTAAGTAAATAAAGATGAGTTTTGACAGAACAAAGAAAACTGAGATTATTTATTACCAAGAGAGGGTCCCACGAAGTAGAAGTTCATCAACCGATAGAATAAACATTGTGTTTCGATGTCAAGAGGAGAATGAGGTCACGAACTATAACCACAACACAAGTTTTAAGGCTACGAAATTGAGGGGATAATGAGGGCAGAGATAAATAATACAAAAAAATCTAGATTACAAATAAAAAGACTGGAAAATGATAGTAGATGTCGGGCAGGAAAATTATGGATATAGTTCAACTTGTGAACAGAAAACGAGTCATGTGAAGTCCATGCGAAAAAACGATGAATTAGGGAAATTTTTTGAAAGATCAATAGTTTCGACAGATGAAAAAGGGAAGATACAGGCTTATACAGTATAGAAAAATCGGAAAAACTAAGAGTTGATTTAGGCGGAACGAATGCATAAGTTGGAGAGCAATTCTGTAGTTTCAGAAACGTAGATATTCACAATGAAGTGAAACTAAAGTGTTTATATGTGATTTAAGGTATGGGTTGTGAAAATTCTGGACATCAGAGAACAAAAGAATATAGAAGAACTACATACCAATCGGTTATAGAAACCAAACTGAAGGAATTCATTAGCGATGCTGAGATATATGGATTACTAGGTTGAGAATAATTCAATCATTTCGTCGTGTTTTCGGGTTTGCCGATACCTTTTATTTACATAAGAGCCGATTTTGTTTAGATAACCGTCGAGACTAACATGAAACCAGCCCATTGAGACAATTAAGAATAAACAATTTAATACGTGAAGATAGGGAATGTTTACTTGAAAAAAACTAATCGTTTTTAAATTAACTTTGATGGACGATGATTTTTTTATAAAATTAAGTATAAGTAAATAAAGAATAAGTTAATTCGATTTTTAGTTAGAGTGAGACGAAATTTTGGGAGGTTACCTATAGTAGGGTCAATATCTTCTTTTTCCAGTATTGAATTAAGGAAATCAAAAAATAAACATCCGAAAAGTTATTAATAAAAATATTAAAATTAATGAAAAATCAGTTAAGGGTGGTCTCAATCGTTCGGGATGACCGAATATGGACGACAAGATTGCATGTGAGAGAGTATTGCAGTTAGAATAGAAGGAAATAGTACAATACTTTGAAACAACATTACGAAAAGGTATATTCGTTAACTTTGACAGGTGTCATAGAATAAGAATTGTGATATGCTTACGCCAGTATTAGGATTAATTAAGAATTGCACGTAAAAGTTGCGTTAAACGATTATTCAAATGTTAGATCAGAAAAAAACGTGTTACCATCGAAAAATGCGCTGTAAAAAGATGTTGCTGATAAAACTGTCATCAAGATCGAATAAAATTTAAGAAGTTAAAGCAAATTAAGAATACCCATCTATAAATAAATTTCAAAAAGGAAAGAATTAATTTATTTGCGAGGTATGTATGCAGGGTCGTGGACGACATAAAATATAGCAATATATTTCATTTTCAGGAAAAACCCATGAGTCTGAGTTTTTCATTTTAAAACAAAGGTATCAGGAAAACGCCCTAAGGGGGAATAATAAAGGTGTTTACTACATACGGTCCTATCAGTATAATTAGAACGGTTCTAAATGGGGCGGCAACCAAAGATATGATTGTTTATATTGGACAAGTGAATGAAAGATTACATATGAAATTGGTGTTACTTGCATGAGATTTTACGAGTTGGTAAGACTTATACTGGTATGAAGACGTGATAAGTAGATATGACCTTTTATTATTGGTCTGGGTATATAACAGAGTACTTTGACGGAATTCGGCAGTTCGCCGGGAATAATACAAAGAGTGGAATTGAATTGTCGTGATCGTTCGTTATAGGTGGTTAATTCTTTACACTTAGAAAATTTAATGAGATCCTGTTTGATCAATAAAGAGTTATGGTTAAAATGATTAATAATACTTAAATTAGTTTAAAGATCTCTAAAAAGTTGCTAGAGTGAATTAATTAAAATTGAGTGACAAATAAAATTAAAATAATTATAAAAAAGTAGTTAAATTCGTATTTTGGGGTTTTTCGGACTACCCTAAATTCACAAAGAGTTTTTGTCTTGTGATTAATAATAATTTACTTGACTAAGAATTTTCCTAAAAAGTGGCTTCAGTGAATTATTTAAAATTGTATAATAAGAGAATATAAAAAAAATCAGTTTAAAAATGATAGGGTTCATAGTTTGAAATTTGAACTTAGTACGTTTCACAAAATCCTAGTCTAATTAGAGGAGTTGTCGATCTTAAATTTAATAATAGTTTAATAAATTTAAAAAATTCTGAAACTAAGAAAGGTGAAGTGTATAAAGGTGATAAATTAATAATAGTAGAAAGCTTTAAAAACATCTGAGTTCGTATCTTAAAGTTTCACATAATTCGGTTTAATAACTTAAGTGGTTTTTGTTTTTTTTTTATAATAATAAAGTTCTTTTTTTATGATACCAAGAGTGCTCAGTCTACGAAATTAATTAATGGGTTGTAGGAATGATTAATTAATCAAATTAACCAAATAAAATCGATGAAAGTTCTAATTCAGAAATAATGGTTTAAATTATAATTGAAAATCAAATTCGGCAAATTAGCTAATAATTACGATTCATATTAATATTTTTTAATTTGAAATCAGTTCAGAAGTATTATTAAACATAACACTTAGAACGGAACATATCTAAATCAATTTTATTCCAAACGATAACAATTAGAATTAAATAATATTCGATTTGAGAGTTTCGAGGGTTTGAAGGGTCAATAAATTTTATAATTGAGCAAATTGGTAGATCACGATTTTGAAATAGGGAAGGATTAGATCAATTATTAAGTATATAATTTTGTATTGGATTTAAAACATGCTAGGCAGGAAAATTTTCTCTTTCCATCTTGCTACATTTTTAAATTTCCTTTAAAATATGTATGTATATTGTATAACGTACCTACATTAAAAAAATGCACCGAGTCTTCATTTTGGCAAGGCACTGACGACTAGTCCCATTTTAGTTTTATAAACGAGCAATTTGTTTCTTGGAAACATATCTATACAAATTATCCAATTATTATTATAAAACAGTATGTATTGCCATTTTAGACCCCCTAAGATTTTATCATTGACTTCTGACATTGAAAGGTAGAGGAAGAAAGACCTTTTTTATGGGTCATTTATGGGTTTTTCATGTGGGTGGATATGAAAGGGAGTGGAATATCCAGTGAAAAATATAATGGCTTTAAAAATATATATTCGTATAGATCAGCAAATGCCGATTCTGAATATATAATTTTTATTGTATATAATTATAAGTAGATTTTATAAATCTTTATATAAAAGTGAATTAAAAACTGTAAAATCAAAACACCATGTTCTGTTGGTACCACTGCTTCTGACGTCACACGCGCAGTTTTTGAGCCCAACTATAACTAGATAGCGTTTTTCCCGCTGTGAATCATGCATATGGCTTATAATTTCGCTATTTACAGTGTACATTTCGCTCGTAAAATCATTACGTTTGTTTATTGCGACTACCTGAGAGTTTTTGCTTGAAAATTCAATATATTTATAGTAATTTTAACGAATTTATCTACGTGATAATTAAATAACTAAGGCAGTTTCTCTGGCGATTATTTCTTCGGTTACTCTGCGCAAGTTCGTGACAGGCGCATGCGCAGAAAACCGAGAGAGGCTTATTAACGCAAGCCATTGTAATTTCCCTTTCATAGATATTCAAAGCATTAAAGGTTAAAATCGCAACCAAAAAATTCTAGCCAGATGATAACAAAGTTCGAGGGTTTAGGAATAGTTATGTGTCACACCTATTCTTTTGTGATATTACCTAATATTGATATATTAGTCTGTCGGTATAAAGCTTTTTTAATATCGTTTCTGCCTGGTTTATAAATTAGTCCGAAGCCAATGGTACTATGACATCCCTTACTTGGGTATGTTGTAAGGGTGATTTTACTTCTAAAACAAAATTTGTCGCTACGCACTCCATTTTTTTCTATTAAGTAAACCACCAACTCTGTAATATAATCATGTAATTTTATTATTATTATTATTATTTTAAGCATCTTCTTGTGACACTTTAGGAACCATTACTGTGCAAATATATAACCATCTGAACGCAATATATACACCCCGCTTCTCTACACAAGCATGGCTTAAAAGAGAAGTATAATATTGCAATGAATTAAATTGTATTAAATTTCAATAATGAAAAAGAAGAGCACTGGAAAAAAACATTTGTACAGCGTCCTTTAGATGATTTTCGCCGAAATGGGGCTATGAAAACCATCAAAATATTGTTATTTTTATTATAACGTACCAAATCATTATTCAATAGATATGAATACCAAAATATCGTTAAAGCGATGCAATGGGAAGTAATTCAAAATCGTGTGTTTTCGGTTTGAGAATTTGATGGCCTAGACATATCGTAGATGATTTAATTAAATACTGCAAGTAGAACACACCTTGGCCTTTCGTTTAACCAAGCATTTTTTTGGTGTATCTTTTTATAAGTTTAGAAAAAAATAAAGTATCAGACATTAAAAAAAAAATATTTAAAGCGCAAACTCTTCTACTTACGAACCCCTTTTCCGATATTGTCGTATCATTGTGGTAAATTAAGTTTTTTAGAATATGACCGTAAAACATTTTAAGAATTATGTCTGAGCTTTACAGAATAGAATAAAACACGCATTTTAGTGATGATTTTTTTGTGTAAATCGTAACATGCGGCCGATGTTAAGCGGGACTTTCAATCTTGTCGCCACCTGCATAAGGAGCGCGTGATTTCGTTGGAATTTTAGCCGGTGGATCGCCTTAATATCTCGGAACGGTCAAAACTCTAATATTTGTGGACCCAGTATCGATATATCAGATATGCGGCGGTATCATAATACCCATTTCTTTTATCAACATAATAGGTTATGGCCTAGTCTTCCAGTTCAGGTATTAAAAAAGTTGGATTAAATGTGAGCTATAAGACTTTCTTTGAACGCTTATAAATTGTTAAGCAGTTGCGGATATGAATATATTTTTGCACTTAGGTACAATGCACCTACAATAGTAACGAGACGCTGATATTCTACAATGTTTCCTTCAATTAAAAGTAGTTAAATTTGAGTATAAAATTTCTCGTAGTTTCGTATGGAATGCATACAATATCGATTACCGCCTTTTGAACCGCCAATCCGACTGCTCGTGTGACGTCACACCCAACAAGCCATAGATTTCGTGCGTTTTAGTGGGCTTTAAAAAATTGAAACTTTAACCATGAAAACGAACTTAAAAAAAAAAATTTAAAACAAAAAATTAAGTTAGAACGCCAAAAAAAAAATTAAAAATGGACTGAAGTTCGTCATTAATTCATGAATCTCGGAAGATCAATTTGATTTCGAGTTTTTTTGGAAAAAGAAACCTTCAAATAATAATCATTCTAAAAGGGATTTTCTTCCAAAGAAGAATAAAGGGGGTATGGGGTATTGGTATTCGGGAAGTGGGCGCCGGCGAGCATACATAATATTATTATGTAGGCAAGTAGGATCCTACTCTCCGCTACAAGGCTATTTTTTAATAGATGAGAGGTACCTGCTTTGTTTACAATTACAGAGTCACAGAGCTCGTGTGTTTATTGTATTCATGAAAACCATGACACTTCTCTTTGTCCTCATTAGAACCCCCCCTGACTATCTAGATTATTCTAAATAGAACTCGACGACACATATACATACCCAACGTTCGCCCTTTGAAGACGTGCAAATATTTATAATAAATAACAACCTTGCAACTTGCAACACCTGGGCATGATATAGTATGATTGCAATATATAATATAATTTTTTATTGAAAGTTTTTGTTACATAATTACATTTTGAAACAGTTTGAAAATACAAAAAAATATGATAAAAATTAAATATGTAAACAAAAAAATCCCACAAAGGCAAAGCCTGTGTGTGGGTATTATTATAGTTTTTTATCATAATTCTATGGCTTATGTGAAAGTTTTCATTTTAAACAAAAAATAAGTTAATCGTTTTCTTAAAAGTGGTAGCGACAATAAGAAAGATAAAACATGACATTAAGTGATAATAAGAAACAAGCAAAAAACATTTCATTAGTTATGACAGTAAATAGAATTCACTGTACACATATACGTACATACTCGTAAGTATAATAAGATTTTAGGGGGCGTTTTAAAATCACACACAAGTACGATAGTAAAGTTTTGAAAGTATTCGAATTTCAAATTCAAATTCTAATTCGAACAAAAGTAACACCACTGTTTAGTCTAATAAATTATTAAAGTGATATTGTTACTAGGTACGTATCGTAATATCGTTTAAATAATGTTATGGATATTATATTATTATTATTTATTTACAGTACATTTGCTCAACAAATTGTGTGTTTCGTTTAATTTCACTGGGATGTTATCCGAAACATTGAGGGAATAATTATTACAGTTTAATGTCACCACCACAACGATAAACAGGTTATGAATGTAATAAACAAACCATGTAACAAGTTTGTATTAACACCTATCACGATTCAAAGCAATAATAAATGTATTTGTACCGAAAATGTGTATAATAAGGATTAAAAATAATTAGATAGTTACTTATCAATATTGTTAGCAGTGGCGTGCATTCCATAAAGGATGAAAAGCTGTGCCTACCCTAAGAAAAACGAATCAATAATGAAATTAAATAATAATAGAAAAATATGATAAATTTCTCATCCAAATGTAATTTTCCATGAATCTGGTAAAGAACTTGTACACCCATTTATTCAGTTCGCCATAATAATAAAATAGAAATGTTCAATGAAAAACTACGCACAGCCTACCTTAGATCATAGAGCAATGCACGACACTGGTTGTTAAACACCCACCTGCCCGTCATACGTCAAAATCTGCGCGGGAAAAACTATGTTTGGAAAATTGAAAACCGCTTTCGAGAATTATTGGAGGAGATTCCTCCGCCAACTCATTGTATAAGTAAAGAATAGTAAAGAATAATACCTATGTTGATGTATATGTTGTTATTGTTAGAAGACAAATAATAAAATAATAACTAGTAAATGAATGTAGGAGTTGTGCTGTGAAGTGTGCCGGGCAGATTCATGCTGGTTAGCGCCTATTCAGCGTTTTGTCATTTCACTCCATATTATTCAGAGGCAAAAGTCAGTGTATCAGCACTCAGCAGAGCCAGCAAGCACCGAGCATAGAATATAAGTAGTAAACATCAAGGCCCATAAACGTGTAGCTATCTACACGCAGGCGGATCTATTTTTAGATCGCGCGGCATACACAAACGTAGCTTTATTTTATACATTATCGCCAACGGCTGAGGCGGGGAGACGCGCGGGGCAGCCACCAACAAGTAGTGGTCTGTGGGCTTATCGCATTCCTCCCGACATCTCACCTCGGCGGAAAGTTATCTCGCGTATTATTGCCGGCACAACTCACCTAATATCACCACTAAACACCTCTAGTCGGGGAGCACACCGGGACAAATAACACTTGAACTAAACTTTTGACAGTTCTCTAGATTTTGACAGCTGACCGCCATATTGGATCGTCGCATCCCGCGGGATGTCCATTCACATTCCGAATTTGAATAGCACGATTTCCGCGTTTTGTGACGCGGGCGTTCTGTTTGGAGGAGCGGAGCGCGCGGCCGTCCGTCACGCTCGGGCATTACGGCCGGACTGTTTGTCGTTTTCGTTTGACAGCGCTGGCCTGGCCTGACTCGGACTCTCGGCTCTCGCTGTTTGCTGCAGACGAGACTTGCCTCCTCACTAAACTTGCTAGTTCCTTGTCTCGGAGGGCGCCTCCTCTTCACGCTGGGATTTAGGATTCTACGCTACGTGACTATGAATTTTAAAAATTAGCATACTTATTCCAGTGAGAGCCGACTATTCGAGGCTCAATTATTAGAGAACCATTTATCAGGGAGCCGAGAGCGCAAATAGAACAGCACGAGCACAGAAGAATCGTTTTATCATTATGATAATTGTCTGGACCAAATGTTACTTCATCGTAAAGTTTTACGTGTTTATTGTTTGATAATTCATTTCACCCATCCAAAGAGATTACTTCAAAGCCCGATGTGTTTATTGTTGTAATCGCTCTTCGCAGATCTGTACTGGACAATGAACATACCATATAAATTGGCATCGGAATAGCGCATACTTTCAGTAATAGTAGCAACAACATGAGTTTCCTGGAAAATAAATACTTATCTACTATTATTTTCGGAGTACCTAATTTGATACCCCATAGGTAGGTGCGATGTTTCGAGGAAACTTCAAATACAGTTGCGCAGTTACGTGTCCTTGGTACCTACCTAACTTCTTATGTCATTCCTGCTCCGGCTCCCCACGCCTTTATAAAATATAAAAATATAATATCCAAGGACTAAAGACCCGCTTCCCGTTTAAAAAAATATCGAATATTATTTTGCGAAATAAGCAGTTATCGAAACAATGTGGTACATACTATTTTTGTTGTTTCATTAACTAGTGATTTTAATGCTATACATAAAAATTTATAATTATTTGTAATTCTGAAACTGTCATGGTGGAATTCCATTTTAATAAGATTTTTTTTTTAAATTAAAAAACATTTTAACTTTCTTCCACTTGTTTATTTTAGACTGGACCGGTTTCACCTTATAACGAGCATCTTCAGACTGGTACAATTTAAAGTGAATCTATGGTAGTGTTGGGCGAAGCGGCTCGGTTTAGTGAGCCGGATCACTAAATCAGCTCTTTGTAGTGTATCGGTTCGGTGATCCGGCTCGTTTGAACGACGGTTCGCGTCCCACCGTACCATGCCCTCTCCCTCGCTCCCTTGGCCCTCCTAAGACGTCCTTAAGACGTTCTTACACGATCCTTTTTTCGTCCAGCTTTTACGTAGATTGTCTTTACAGAGAGCTGATTTAGTGATCCGGCTCACTAAACCGAGCCGCTTCGCCCACCACTAATCTATGGTATAATGTCATCGATATCTATATAGTAAAGAATTTATATCGGGAGTAAGCCCCATTTGCTATTTCTAATATTGCACATTTATGGCTGAGAAATTTATTTTATTGCTGACGGAACCGCTTTACGGCTTTTAAATGGTAAGTCACTGTTCAGAGGGAAATAAATATGTTTTTATTTTTTTAGGTGATTGTCGTTCAAAAGTCCCAACTGCTTGGAGCCAGTGGAACTATGGCATACCCGATTAGGGCTTGCTGTGAAGTTGAAGGAAGTGGTGAGGGAAAGGAGATGGGGAGGATAAGGTTGGGAAGTAGGTACCTGACTATTCAGATCTGGTCACTAAACAAGGCTAAAGCCATTTCAAGGCACGTTTTGATTCTGAACGGTTGCCTTTTACAAGGGCAATACTAAGAATATCTACCACTCTGAATATCTATTTCTATATTTTAAATTTACAACCACGGATGAAAAAAAAAGGTTCTAGTCAAATTGGTTTTGCTAGATTCGTGCTTACCTGTTAATGAAGCGGTTTACTGATAAACAAAATTAAAAACTTGCATCACAAACTCTCATAAGATTCTTGTTAGATATCAATAGCTACGAAAATTAACATAATACTTACATAACGTCGGATTAGATTTTTACCATTTATATAAAAACAGTTCTAGTCGTAGGACAAATTGGTTTTGCTAGATTCATGCTTATTTGTCAATGAAGCGGTTTAGTGGTAAACAAAATTAAAAACTTGCATCACAAACTCTCATAAGATTCTTGTTAGATATCAATAGCTACGAAAATTAACATAATACTTACATAACGTCGGATTAGATTTTTACCATTTATATAAAAATAGTTCTAGTCGTAGGACAAATTGGTTTTGCTAGATTCATGCTTATTTGTCAATGAAGCGGTTTAGTGGTAAACAAAATTAAAAACTTGCATCACAAACTCTCATAAGATTCTTGTTAGATATCAATAGCTACGAAAATTAACATAATACTTACATAACGTCGGATTAGATTTTTACCATTTATATAAAAATAGCTTTGTGCATAATAAAATCGTTGATTTCAAATTGTATTTTTTAATTGTCAGCCATGTAGATACTCTCAGTATCGTCCTTTTAAGTTACTACCTGATTTTATTTAAATATAACCAGAACTGTTTCCATGAGTTGTCGTGTTCAGTAACTATATGTGAACAACTAGATACTCCGCAATATTATTTTTCATCCTTCTCCTTCCTTTCCCACTGCACAACATTGTCAAATATTTGGAAAGTTCAATCAGTGGTATCAAATCTCCGTAACGATGGATTTTCAACAGCAAAATCCTACAATATTACAATAGGCAACTATTTCAGTTTCAAAAACAATTTTCAACCATTGTTAGAATAAACTTTAGAATATATACATTTTTTAATGTGTTGTTTTGGGGGTACCTAAATAAATAATGAAAAATTGGACATTCAAGGTCCAGATAAACATTATTTTACATGCAAAAAAAATTAAAATACAATACTTTCAAGCGAAAACTTTTTATGAAGACACTTAGCAACCGGTTTCCAGAATGTTTAAATTTTCAACGAAGTGTTTCAGGAAACCCTTGGAAACCCGTTGGATGACAGCACTGAGTGCAATAGCCCCCTGGCACCTGGCATGGGCAGTGAGACTCTTGGGTAATTCACATAAAAATAATGAAAACACCCAAAAACTTATCTGGGGATTTCCGTAATAAAAGCAAAGGTCGCTGGTAGGTGAATCAGCGGTAGACATAACCAAAATAATTGATCATGTAAGAATCTAAGCTTTTTTCTTGAAATAAAGCAAGATAATAATAATGTTGCCAGATGTTTATAATTCTTTTGCCACCCATTTGCCCACCCACATAATTTAAAGGAGGGGTTAGAATCTTTCAGGGAACACAACTCTCTTTTATTAGCACATATTGGTACTACAATCGCGTCTGCTTTATGTCCTTGCTCTGGTAAAGAAGAAAACTCAAGATCGCCATCGAATATAAGAATCTATGTCTTGAGAATCGAAATGTACTTTGATTTATCTCTATCTAGGTATGTTAAGAGACCAGTTCTCAATAGCCAGACTCTTCTCTGCCTTCCACTTTATCTACACCTCCCGCATTTCCATCAGCCCCACAAAATTCCAAAAAATTAAAACGCCACAGTTTCACTGGCATAAGGTGGTTTTTCAAAAACAACAACCACTTTTGTCATACAATGCCCAATGTCCATCCAACTGACTCTAGAACGGGGTCAAAGGTAATTTATTACAGATGAGTCAAACTTCAAGGATGTTTGACTCACCTGTTAGGAACAGCATGTGGTGATGTACTTACCCGAGATTAGTAACAGCTACCAATCGCTACTAACAGGTAATTATTGTACCTACAATGATAAACATGCAATATGCACGGCTTTTTGTTTTTACTACCATAAAATATTAGCCTAAGGTGGCATTCAATCTTTTGCGGTAATTGGTATACAGAGGTGCGCATTCCATATAGATAAATAAGCACTGACTACCCTACCACACTGACGTAAAAATATTAAATTTATAAAATTATTGCAGAAAATCGATCAACACTTTAAAAAATACGCGCGTTCAAAGAGCTGCGCGCCCCACCGACAGCACTAATATAACGTATCAAAAGCAAATATATAAGTATGCAAAATAACGCACATGTCGGTGACTCTCAGTAAAAATAACGAATGTAGCAATCAGAGCCATATGTTGGTACCTCTATTAATTAGTACAACTTTACTAACGAAATAATAATTTTTCATCATAAAAAATTGGAAATTTTACATATTTTTACTAGCCAATTGCTGGGACTTGTAATATGCATAAATGAAGTGGTTATTTGGCTATTTAATGTGGCAGATAATCCCCAGCTTAGCCATCCTTAGCGAAAACTTACAAAGTATAGAAAGGCTGCGGAAAGAAATGGAAGAAGACGTCGGGAACGCCCAAGGCACGATCAAGTGTATCAAATACTTAAGTCGGAACATGTTAGGAACATGGACAGGATAATAGAATAGTATGTGTATGAGACGATGTATGAATATGAATGAAGTAAGGAGTGTGCCAAGACAGTGGTGGTCCGTCCTCTCTCAGATCACATAGCAAACAATACACATGTACCAGACGTAATCTGGCACACAAACGAACTGTATGAGACGGCTGATCTCAATCTGCGGAGCGGGGCTGGGAGGGAAGGTAGCACTCCCTACCGTTCCCTCTGCAAGGAGGAACGGTACTAACGACAAGTCCCTTATTGACGACTTTTGCGGGCCTTGTCCGTGTGACGTTGCTTATTTGGGTCCAGTCCGAGGCAGTAGTCCGATGGGGGGTCCAAGGTAGGCGGTAGTCAGAATAAAAGAAGGCTGGTAGATCAGAAGTCAGAGCGGGCGGTGGAGAGAGAAGTACTTGTCAGGCTGGCGGTCGAATGCTAACTAACTCGGTTTTGATTTTTTTTTTTTTTTGATTTTACGGATTCTTTCGTAATCCTCTAACTAGCTGGGGCTTATACAAATACCCCTCATGTGTTCTGGCTAACTAGTACTCCGGCCACTTTGGCCTTATTACTATTACCATCTGATGGTTTTATTTAAATTGACTGAATTTATTAATTACATTTCATGACTTTTTTAGGGAAAAGATCTTAACTGGATAAAAAACCCTAAACTAACTCGGTTTTGGTTTTCGCAGGCTATTTAAGGCGGTCTGCCACGTGCAGACCCCCCGTGCCCTGCGCATATTCGACAAGACCCCCTCTCCACACCGCCATGCTGCTGACGCTTTTATTCAAATCATTTCTTTTTCTGATCGGTCTGTGAGAACATGCTCATCACAGACCGCCCGTTACATACATTAACAAATAACAATATTTTACATATAACAAATGTGCCGCGTCAAAACATTCGGGGAGAGGCGGAGACGTCCGATACAACACAGATATGCCCTAACACGCAAGGGGAAGAAACCAAAATAAAGGGGGAGAGCTAGGCTTGCCACCAATTTAAGTAAAACGGCAAATAAGTAAAAAAGGCTTATTTACAAAAACCGATTATTTTATTGGGAGTGTTTAGTTTGACCCTTTTTATAAATGTTTTGCAATTTGCTTACCACAGTCAAAATCACGCGAAACAAACGTGGACGGCAGTGAACTAGGCTGGTGCTAAAATAGGTGTCACGTGACCTTTGTTTCCAGCAGTCGAAACGGTACTTAGGGCGAGTCGATTAATTCTGACGTCAGTGTCTCAGACACATTAAGATGGTGGAAGAAGCCAAACCATCTGGTGCAGATGTAGACAGAGTGAGATAGGAAGAGTGTTGGAGAAGCCAAACAAGAAAAGCAATAACGCATCAATCACTGTGGAGGCAAAAGCTCACAATAGCTGAATGGCACATAAGTAGGTTATTATATTGACAGCAAATTGCTGCTCGGCGCATTGTCACAACCTTAGAGTGACAATATATTATTACTCTAAGATCACAACCAACCGGACAACACGAGCTCATGCTGAAGACAATGCTCTCGCCGCTTAGACCAGTCTGAAGATAGCCGTCACAAGCTGAAA
The DNA here is from genome assembly GCA_022606495.2 of Halesus radiatus. NCBI lineage: Eukaryota > Metazoa > Arthropoda > Insecta > Trichoptera > Limnephilidae > Halesus > Halesus radiatus. The sequence continues at coordinate 2,751 of JAHDVE020007480.1, read as the reverse complement.
CCGGTCACGGACAAAAATAAAAAAGTGGAATAGTGTTTCAAAAATTGTCTTTTATTTAATCATTATAATGGAATTCCACCATGTATTGACATATATACGAGTATATTTGTACGTACCTACCTGGTTCTAGCGCGGAAAATACTCCCAGCCTCGTCCTGTTGAGAGATTGCCATGCAGAATCGAATTGCTGCTTGAAATGGCTTTAGATATGTTTAGTGGTCACGGTCTTCTTGGTTGAGTGGTTACGATCCTTGGCTACGAATCCGGAGGTCGCGGGTTTAAATTCCGGCGGGCGCAAGTAAATTTTATTTGATTTATTTGTATTATTTCATAAGCAATTTATTTCAAATAATATATAGCATATTTGCGGCACGTTCCAGAATGGAAGATGCTCTCAGTATCATACTGGTGAAAGACCGCCATTCAGAATCGAAGCGTTGGTTGAAATGGCTTTAATTTTTGGTGACCAAATCTGAACAGCCAAGTACTTGCCCCCTCACCTCCCTCTTTCTCATCTCCTTCCCCCCTCCTAAAACTCCCCTAAAAACTCACATTAAAAAAGTGGACAGATCTTTACTTCTCAACTTCCTTCCGCTTGACAACATTCTACAAATGGGGACGCCATAGTTCCACTGCTCTGGGCAGTTGGCGATCCTTGTACGGCATCATCCACAAAAAACCTTTTTAAAAAATATCCCTTTGTGTAAGTAGTTAGCGTCGTTAACGATCAACGATTCGATGGTTGCTTATTATTACGCTGTTTTCTCTGTTGTTTATAATCTTTGATAGTTCTTCTCTAACGTGAATTTGGCGCTCTATCGCAATGACTTGTTATTATTAAAAAGTCACGACCTAACAGCTGTAATTTACCAACTTTTAATACGATTGAATGATCATTTTATGGTTATGGCATCCTGCGGCTGATGACTTGGGACAGGTCAGTTCCATTGGATATTAGACAGAGCACTTGTAATGTTTGAAGCGCCATCAGCCGTATAGATAATGATGATAGATAAACTCCATTCAGACGGGAGCAAAAAAAACTATTTCAACCACGAAAAAGCTCACCATTCTTTCATGAAAATACGAAATCATTTTACTTGTATCTAACTTGTTTAGTTTGTAGTGGGTCAGTAAGTAGATGGTGAATATTTTACATTCTGTTGGGTACGATTTCCAAGTTGTGAACCAACGATTAGTATTTATTATAAGTGAGTGACAGCTTTATAAAAAAGTGATTTCGAGATGTGTATAATTTTATGGTAATAATGATAGTTTCACTAAGTTTCTTTAAAGGAGGCACTTTTTGTATTTTATGACAGACGAATCGTTTCAGAAGAGATTGACAATTTGAGACAGTTTTGTAATGAAGACAAAAATCCACTGCTTTGACGCGTGGTCTCCGATTTAGAATAGTTGAGTACTTTGAGCTTAGTTCGCTACCGTTTTTTGGTGATATTTTATTAATTTAATGCAGATATAGAAATGCGTTAACACGAGCCTCTGTGTATATTAAATTATATATATATATTGAGGTGATTTCTCACAAAAGCGGCGCTATAAAAATTATCCGATTATTATAGAACATGGCTTTTAATGACATTTTTCATTATTTTACCACTCTGTGTCTTAACTATTTTACCATAATAAAATCCGGATTTTCAATAAATTGGATTAACATTATTCGAAGCCTTACACCTCAATATGTTTCTTATTGAGGAACGAATCACATTTAGGAAGATAAATTCTAATCAATTCCCCGTACTGTACCACCCATCGTAAAATTTGCTAATCCCTTTCCTAAAAACGTACCATAAATAATTCAAATAAATACCAAGATTAAATTATGGCATCTCCAGTAACATGCAATGTTTCCAATATTATGTTCTCTGCTCGTAAAACTGTATCTATTATGGTATAATAAACATACTTAATCGAATGTGACCTGCAGGTAAGTATGGTCCTATATCTATATGATCTGTCTGTATATAATATAAATAATATATACATTTTAATACAGCTTCACGTTCATTGGTCAAATGCATTGTAATTGTTTAAACTGTTGCGTTAAGAATTGGCTGACATTATATTTACAGAATCGTGTACAAGCCGTGAAGTTGGGGCAACACCAATCATGCTATACAACCCTTTCATCTGGAGTACCCCAGGGGTCCGTCCTGGGCCCACTACTTTTTATCCTCTTCACAAATAATGTCGCTAAAATAATCGAATCATTTGATCGTAAATCTCACTGGTATGCCGATGACCAGCAAGTTTATTTTTATTGCTTGCCCGAAGAAATAGACATTCTAAAAACTCGCACAGCTGAGTGTCTAGAAGCTATTACTCGTTGGATGACCTCAAATAGATTGAAGCTGAATCCGTCAAAGACTGAGTTTCTCTGGACCGCCATAAGTAGACGCCTGCATAACATTGACATGTCCCCAATAACTATTTCTGGAACTGACATTACTCCAAAGACATCGATCAAATTACTTGGAGTCAATCTGGACGCTGATTTGTCCCTTAAAAGCCAAGTGAACAGAACTGTAAGCACAGGGTTCTTCCAATTAAGGCAAATTAAAGTAGTGCGGAGAAACCTGCCAACAGAGGTGACTAAATTGCTGGTTAATTCGTACGTTGTTTCACGTCTAGATTATTGCAATGGAATATATGCAAGTCTCCCCAACTATCAAATTAACAAATTACAATCTGTTTTTAACGTTGCGGTACGACTAATTACAGGCGTAT